>VXAX01006476.1:782894-822324 GCA_013399835.1 Leptocoma aspasia | reverse complement strand
CGCGGTGCGATGTGAGGCTCGGGGACAGCGTCGGCTGCCGAAGGCTTTAGTTGTTACATGCGCCCAGTAATCGTCTCCAAAATGGATTTTAGTCATAGCGGTCTTTTTGGATACATAGAAGACCTGCAAGAACTAACTATTATAGAGAGGCCAGTACGCAGGAGCCTGAAGGTATATACCTCGAAAAGAGAACGATGCTTTAAAATCCATTTTTAATTGTGTCTGTTTTAATTATGCACAAATAAGTGAATAGACAGGTTTTTTTGGTTTGTTGTTTTTTTGGGGTTTTTTTTACAGCACCAGGATACAAAACGTTGTCAGTCATTTTAGAATAAACAGTCTCGAATTCTGTATAGCAGGAATTTGATGTTTTCAGTATAAGAATATTAAGATGGGAACAAATAGACTAGCTTGGGGCTTTAGATTAAATTATATGCCACTTGTTTAATAGTGATAGTGTCTGACTTGAAACTGTACTTCTCTGACATTCCATCTTTTCCTGGTGAAAGATTTATTTGATTGAATTTGAAATGTTGGCTAGAGGTTTCATGAATAGATGCAAATTTCTCATTAAGCTATCCCTGTATGTGTGGGGAGAAAGGGGTTGTTTTAAAATTAAAACAGTGAAGTAGTCAGGCGTTGTAAACTCATAATCTCTATTTCACACTTGACAGACACCAGAAGAAATAGAAAGATTGACAGTTGATGAAGAACTCAGTGATATTGAAAGGGCTGTTTATCTACTCAGGTATTCCCTAAAATTTTGCTGTGAAACATTGCTGACCATCGTGTTTACATACAGCTTTTTTAGTGTTTTCACTCCTTTAATTTTCTGTCTATTAGTAGTTCTTTCACCTTCAACTATGTTAAAGATGCAGGCAAGATAAAAATAGGTACTGTAATTTACAAAAAAAATCACCCTATAATGGGGTGTCTGTGTACATGTATAAGAATTTCTGAGCTTTTAATATGTTCCTCACCAGCACAGAGTTGTACTTAATCATGTTTTCCCCTGCAGTTGATTTTGCAAGATTCCCTGAGTGTTGATGTTATTAATACCAATAATTCAGGGAGTTCATACTCACTCCAAGCAAATAGTCACTCATGGGCAGTTAACACAGGCTGCTAACAGAGCTGTTGTAGCATCCTGTGTGTGTTTGGACTTTCAGAACAGAAAACTTGAGAGATTAGTTCTATAGTCCTTAGAAATTACTGTAGAATATACTGTGTTAGTACTTCCCTCTGTTCTGGTTTTCTTCGTTTTACCTCCTTCTTCTTGTTGGAAGTTTTTTGTTTTTTTTTTTTTTTGGAGCTACTTGAATAACTTAAATTTGTTAGTTTCAAGTGTGGATCTTTCAACTATCATCTTCAAGAGTACAAATGTTCTGGGGGATTTTGAGTTGAATATGCATTTTTAAACAATAGCTAGTAATTGGAGAACCAGCTGCAGCTCCCTCTCAGTTTGCTTATTCTGCTATTTTAAGTGCTTTTCTAGTCTATGCCTGCAGTCAGTATTTAGAATAGATATTCTTGGTGATATGATTTTCTCTTTTTGGGGTGCATGGCATTATTTTTAAGTTAGCATTTTTAAGTTAGCATCAGTCCTCTGATACTGCTTTTGATACAGCCTTCTGTTTATGGTTTGGGTATTTTTTTATGCTGAAATTAATTAAATAGAGGAATTTAAAACTTGCTTTGCTCTTAGTTGCTGTAATCAAAGCAGTCTGTTGACTGTAGATTGTTGACTGGAAATTGGGGGGAAACAGTTTGCATGTGGTACATATCACTGAAAGGATGTGTATCCATTCTGGGTTTTACCTCACAACAACCAGCATAGGTGATTTTTTTTTCTTTTCCAGTGTGGTAGCAAATTTCTTTGCTTTTTTTCCAGTTAAAGATGACATTTTCAGCATATCTGTCCTAGCTAGATCATTGCCCTTTTACGTGGCAAAAGGTTCCACTTCACGTCTTTCATCTTATCAATTGCTTTTCAACCTGGCCTTGACCTTTTCCCAACATCTTTATCTGATTTTCTCTACTAGAGCATCTGCTTGAGACATAACATTCTTTTTCTTTTAATGAAGCTTTTGTTTTTTTCCTCTGCATTGTTCTCATTGCTGAAAGGTAGCTTCAACTCTGCTTGATAGCCTTTTTGTGAGGTAGTCTTACTGTGCAGGTATGTTAATACAGTAGTCCAGTGGAAGCTTTTGCTGTTGAATAGCATGTTGCTGTCCTTGTACTGAGTGGAGTAAAACCAGAGTTGAAAAGCTGCCTGTAACCTAGCAGTACCTTTTATATAATGTACAAGAGTATGTACTTTTGGCTTGTCAGGAATTTTTCGTCTATTTTAATGCAATATACCTGCCTGTTGCTGTTTGATAGTAATGTCAGTCTAGTCTTTCCATGCTTGATTTTCTCACATAGATGCATTATTCACTGTCCTTCAAGTTGTTCCTCATGTGAGACTAACCTTGATCTTATACAAAAAGCCACTGCCTTTTCTGAAAATCTGTCTTGAAATAGCTTGGCTGAGATTGAAACAAATTGTTAATGACACCTCTGTTACATTAAAAAGATACAAGAACAATAATAGAAAGCAGATCTCTCACCTTAAATATCTACAGGTAACACCAAAGTAGCACTTTTGTCACAATGTCTTTTGTGTTGTCACTTACTTATTGCACCCTAATCTGCAAGTTGAAGATTTTAAATTTACTGAGGTATCTTCAGTGTTGCTTATACAGTGCAATGGAGCTGATTAATGATGGGTAAAACCTTTGTATGCTACAGTGAAGCTAATATTTACTAATGAATTTCTGGGAAAGTTTGGAAAGAGTCTTCACATCTTAAAGGCTTTCATTCTGAACAGAAATACTCAACCACTTTCTTCTCTTTCCACATCCTTTCCTTCTTCTGGGTACATCGGGATCCAAGTTGGAGAGGATAGATTTTCTTTTTTTTCCCTAGTGACTGATTCTTGCTTACTGTATATATGAGAAGGTATTAATTTCCCAACTCTCAGAGTTTCATCACTTATTCATCTCTTTTCACTTCTTGGGTTCTTTGCTTTTCATTTGCCAGTAGTAGCACGGAGTTTCTGGCATGGTCTTTTACTTGATATTGTACAGTTAATTGCTTTGCTCATCTGGTATGTATTTGTAACCATCTAATGGTTGTTTTGTATTTCCACAGTGTCTTGTCTGTGTCTAGCCATGATGTATGGTCACATATTTTGTAAATTTCTGTTCATTGTGTTCTCTTAAGTATGATGCAATTCTTTACCTACAAATGTTTTTAGCACGTGGTAAGTACATTGATACATTGATCTTGTGTGAGATCTCAGTTCCATAGAGACATGATTTCATTCTAATTGGTTTTTTTGTTGTCACCTATCATAATTTGGTTTATGTGATAAAATAACCAAAGTGATAATTGTAATTTTGATAATCCTGAAAAGTTAATATCTTTCATTATTATTTCTAGTGAATGTCTGCTTTGTCTCCCCTTTTCTGCTAGTACTCTTTTTCAGATAACCATGTAATGAGGTAGATTGATAAGAAGATTGAGCTAAAGCTGATAGTTTCTAGTTGCATTAATTTTCAGATAAATCAACTCTTTGATTTGCTACATCATGTGGCTATAGAAACAGTTCTGCGAGCAAAAGGAGAGGATGTAGCTCTCCTGGTGGCTAGGGTTACTTTAATATGACTTTGAGCATAAGTGAACTTCTGCTTTAAATCACTGATGCCCAGAATACTTGGTTTTAATCAGGTAACATTCTGCAATTAGACTGAGCAAGTTCTAATTTAATAAGAATGTGGTAACAAAGTGGACTGTAATTTGTTTTAATCTCATTTAACCTTGATTCTGGTAGAGGAACTGGGCTTCTTTAGACCAGACTGTCAGGGATGTTTAGGAACTTCTCATTGAAATCAAATGGGTTTAGGGACTTAGGGAGGGAGAGGCATTTGAGTGTCTCAGATCCATGTTTTAGAGCTTCAGTTTGTGTGTTTGCTGATTTCTGGAGCCTCTAACAGGAATCACTGAAGAGTTGTATTCTGTCTGTGCTTTGTATGATGCTGGCCCAGCAGAAGAACAAAGACAGCAAAATAGCTGTGCATCTCAACCAAGTCAGTGTCAAGCTTGATGGTTTATCATAAAACCATCAGCAGATTAAGAGAAGCTGCCGGAACACACTGAAGCAGCTAAATGGTTTGCATTCCACCTCAGGGCATCATGACCTCTACCAGGACAGTGGCAGTAAGCAGCTCAGGGACAATAATTTTTATTCCTGCTGTGAACTTTTGGCTGTAAATAGTTTCCATGTTTTCTGATGCTTGATTCGAGTTGTTACTTATATTAATTTATCTTACTGTGGCTCACTCTTTTATGGTATACAGCTCAAAGTAGGTATTCTTTGCCTGATGAGAATCTGGTTCTGGATGCTGACTGGCGTGTGCACTGCAGGGTGGTTTTTTCCCTGGGGACTTTTCTGATGGATTTCCCTAGGGCTTTTATATTGTTGTGTGTACTGTATGATTTTGTATTAAGCTACTTTTTTGTTTTTCATTTGTGCCTGCTTAGTGTTACAGCTTCCAGACCTTGATATTTGTGTCTTACTCAAAATAACACAGTAATAATGAGTTATCAAGGTGGAAGATTGAAATACTCACAACACAGGTGGAAGACTGAAATACTCCATTGTTTTTGGAGAGATCCTATCTATCAATGTAGAAAACAACACAATCCCTTTCTAAAACATTTAACATGGTTTTTGAAGACACAAGAGATACTCTGTCTAGACTGGAAAGAATTCAATGCCTCTAAACTTATGATGACCTAAAAAGACCACAGCAACAAGAAGAAAAGTTGTACTTTATTGTACAAGCTATCCTTGATTAGCTAAAGCGTTCTCAAATTCTAAACATATTTTAATACATTGTATGTTTTTGATTGTGAATGTCAAAACCACTATTTAAAAGTTTGTGGGGTTTTTTAACTTTTTTGTCTAGTTTTTAGTGATGGTGTTAATTTTGGAAAATTTAATTTTTCTGTAGGTGCAGGCAAATAACTTTAAAATAATTTGATTTTAAATGAAAGTTTTCATTTACATGTAATGTTAGGAGCTGATTTTCTGCACTGTATCAATTTTTTTTGTGTGTTACATAATCATGAAAACTGGCTACTCTATTCCAATAGTACAGTTTATGGTTCTGACACATACATGGTATACTGAACGATCCAGCTGTAATGCTCAGCATATTGGAAAACAATTCCATCTGTCCTGCCAAGCTGTAAATATTAACATAAAAATATTTCTTCATTTTCTCCATCGTTTATTTTTCAAATTGCAACTTAAGTTCTATGGAAGTTTCATTCTGATTCACTTAGTTGGACAGATTAACAATTTTTTTGACCTTAAATGTGTTACGCAAATAAATTAATGAGTATAAAATTGAGTCTTTCACCTTAAAGTAAAAGGTTTACCTGTAGACTCCTAAAGTGTTGCTAAGTCACATACTTTTATTTAAATTTAGATTGGTGCAAATACTTCTGTTAATCATATTTGCCGAGTTGAAACTGCAGCTGAGGAACCAGCTGTGAATATACAAAGTGGAGTTAATGTAGTGCATTGAGAAGCATTAAAAAAAAAAAAGGAGAGAGAAAAATCTACATTGCGGTTTTCTTTCTGAGGCTACAGTGCAGGAAGATGGCAGTGCCAGTCCTCTCCCTATTCTGGTGTTTGTGCTATGTTTGCCCTTTTGCCTGCACAGCATATTGGGGACTTTACCTGAGGCAAACGCTGAAAATGATGGTTAGTTTTAAAACTGATCAACTGTGTGGTCCAGGACTTTGTATACTTTAAAAAAGACCTGTGCCAGCACAAAGGAATTGAATAGCAGCACGGGAACAATGCTTGTGAGGGGGTGAAATGCCTGAGACTTTGGCTGGCTTATGGTATTTGTGAAGTTATGGATGCTGTTGCAGCCGTGCAGTCTCTGTCAGATAAGGGAATGCATGCTAATTCTAACAAATTTTTCAGATGCTTGCTTCCAACAAAGTGTGGGACAAAATGCAACTGCTCGTGCTAGCCTTCCAGCCGAGACACCTTCAACTAGGCCACTTTGCTCAAGGCCCCATCCTGCTTGGCTGTGGAGGGATGCTTCCAGGGTTGGGAACTCTGGGCAGCCTCTTCCAGTGCCTTTCCACCCTCACAATAAAGAATTTCTTCCTAATACTCAATTTAAACCTACTCTCAGTTTGAAGCCATCTCTGTTTGTCCTATCACTACATGCCCTTGTAAGCCTTTTTTCAGCTTTCCTGTAGGATCCCTATAGGTTTTATAGAAGCCTGTAAGGCTTCTATAAGAGGCTGCTCTCTTCTCCAGGCTGAACAACCCCACTTGTCTCAGCCTTTCCTCACAGGAGAGGTGCTCTATCCCTCTAGCTGTCTTTGTGACCCTCCTATGGGCTTCTTCAAACATGTTGATGTCCTTTCTCTGCTGAGGAGACCTGACCCAGCACTCCAGGTTGGGTCTCATGAGAGCAGGGTAGAGGGACAGAGTCACATTGCATTGCTGGCCACGCTGCTTTGGATGCAGCCCAGGATAAAACTGGCTATCTGGGCTATTGCACAGTGCACGTAGCCAGCTCACATCCAGCCTCTCATCCACCAGCACCCCCAAGTCTTTCTCAGCAGGGCTGCTCTGATCTGTTCATCCCCTGGCCTGTGTTGATACCAGGGGTTGCCCCGACCCAGGTGCAGCACCTTGCACTTGGTCTTGTTAAACCTCATGGTGTTCCAGCAATGCTCAGCTTGGTGTTAGTGCCAGGCTTGCTGAGGTAGCACTCAATCCTTTCATCTGTACCATTAATGAAGATACTGAATGACACTGGTCCCAGTACAGACCTCTCAGGGACACCACTCATCCCTGATGTCCATGGAAACTCTGAGTCAATGACCACTGTCCTCTAAATGTGAACGTCCAACCGATTCCTTATTTACTAAACATGTTTTCCTTGCAAATTCCTTCTGGTGTTTTGAGGACTACTTTGTTGTAGGCATAGGAAGCTCTTCACATGTCATGATGTGATGCTTCCATGGCCCTGCACTCTGACTCCATATGTTGCTAGCACAAAGAAGAAACAGCAGTTAGTACTGATTCAACTACTCTTTCCCTAAAAGCAGTTCAGTAGCATGCACCACTACCTGTCCCAAAAAATCTGAGTACTCTGAAACTCTTATTTTAGAGTTAACTTTAGTAATATTAATGTTTTTTTCCTTGTTCCACCAGCTGGTACTCTAAATGCCAACACTGAGTTACCCCAGATTTTGTCAAGCCTTGGAGCCCAAACCTTTATGTCACAGGAAACAAAACCAGGATCGTTTAATCACTTAGAATTTTTTTCACTGTGAAAACAGAATGGGAATGTAGACAGTCATTGAAACTAAGCAACTCAAAAGAGGTCTACATTATTCCTTAAGTTCTATAATGTTGGTAGGAGCATCTTATTTAATCTTTTAGGGGCAGTTTTTTTATATAATAGAAGTTCTCTTTAATTCTTGAGGACAACAGAAATGGAAATTGAAGTGATTTCTATAGCAAGGGCTTCTACTGACATAGTCTGGCAGAACCCATATTAGAGCTAAAGAACCAACTGTTATAATTATACACAATTACAGGACTCTGTACCTGAATAAGAAGGTCACTTCAGATTTGAAAACTGAGGCCAGACCTGGCATCTCTAGCCAAAGACAGTTATGTCCTCGGGCAAAGATTTAAAAAAAAAGACCAGTAATACAAAAGCACATTGATGGGAATTGTTCGTAACTAAGTTTTTCTTGAAATTCACCCTTTGAGAATTAACATGTCACTGGCATTTTTATATCTTGATTCTCCTCTCCTTCCCCCCAATATATCTTTACCTTCCTAGATCAGGTTGTGGATGTGTCTTTGCAGTCTGAACAGTAGCAGTATCCTTTGCAGGCTTTGAAAACCAAACTTTGACAAGATGGAATCTTTGCCTTTGAATGCTAATTCCCTATGGTCCATCCCCCTTGTATATGGAAGAAAAATACCTTTCTGGTTTAAGAGTGATAATTAAACAGAATGAAGAAAGGGACAAAGAACCACTTGGAAACTTCTGCTAGATCTCCTGGATACATCTGTCTGAGGCTTTTTTGCTGTTGCCTGATACTTTTACACAAGCAGAAGGTACCAGATGTTTCACACCCATGTTATTATTTGAATGTACTCTTGATGATGAAGGTATTCTTATTTAAATTATTCTATTTAGCTTCTTTTACATTCAAATAAATGTTTCTGCATGTTTCTCTTTGCAAAACATTACCCTGTGAGGGGTTAATGTTAAGAAATAAAAATATCAGGCTCGGGATATGTCCCTGTATCTTGGTAGCAGTTGTTCAGCAGCAGTTTTGTTTATTCCATGTTACGTGACTGTGGGCTCTGAGAATGTGTACAACTCTCATGTACAGAGTAGCTGAGTCATTCCTTGTCAGTCATATCAATTCAGAGCAGGACCAGGGGTAATTTTTTTACTGTTGTTGGAAACAGCTTGCCCATATATCCTTTATATATTACCTTTCCTAACAGACTACACATAGACAGTGCTTCTTAGTTACTGCATAATTCCAAAATTGCAATTGCTTTGTTTACAGAAACATGCTACGGTGTGAATTTAGCCTCAGTGTTTCTATGTCATGCCTGCTTTCACGTTCTTCTACTTGTTCTTAAATTTACTATAACAAAGTCAGATTTAGGCAGTGTGTAAGCAGGGATAGATGAACTGGCATGAATGGAATTGCATAATTTTAAGTGTGTGTGAGTCCAGGCTGAGTATAGGAACAGAGGTTTGTTGTAGGACTTCAGATATTTTTTTTAAACTGACAATGTTTGTAAGATTATATAAATAAAGGTGACCCACATTGCTAAGTCAAGGTAATGTATAGGGGTGACAAAAGGCTGCAGTCTCAAAGAGCATATCCTACATTCTTTCTAATAGGGAAAAAAGTAATTTATGCATTCTTCTTGTCCTTATCCATTTTTCAAGAATCATCCAGTTTAGGAGAATGCTTCTAACTTTGGAAATAGACCAATACAGAGTTTTTTCCTAGGGCATTTTTCTCATAAATTTTCAGATTTAAATCTCCTATTTAATTGTGGGGGGAAAAAAAAAGGATTTTTTTCTTTCCGCAGTCTATTTTGATTCAGAATGATATAAATTTTTTAGTTTTTTAAATGGTAAAGCAATGTAACTTTAAATAAAATTACTTAAGTTTCCAGACGGTTTTATGTGACAGTCCAAGACAAAAGGTATAAACAGAAAATCTTGGAGGACTTGGTTTTTTTTTTTTTTTTGTTTATTGGAGTAGCTTTGTGTCCAAATTGTTAATTATGCCTGTAGTAAAAATTCCACATTTTTTGAAGTAAACCCAATATATTAATTTGGGTAGGTATCAATTAGCTTCTCCCTGTCTCCACCCCTGCTGCCTCCCCGTGGCTGTTGTTGAACAACAAAGAACGACATGAAGCACTGGAGCCACCAGTTTATGCTATGATTAAATGAAGGTTGTTCAAAGCTGCTTGTTTAATTCCAAAACACAATTGATATTAACAGAGCTGCACAGCAGAAGTGATGTTATACTCAATAATACCATTGCATTTTGCTTGCAGTAGTTTATGCCTAAAAAATGGGATGATTTACTGTTCGTCTGTGCTGGATGAGAAGTGCAGCTGACCAGCTTGTGGTCTGATTTTCTAAATTGTATATACTGGCTTTTTTTTCCCCTTCTTCTTACTGAAATTGCTTGGTAACTTCTGTTACCAAGAGTATATTGAGAAGGCTCAACTGGGGACAGAAAGAAAATGCTTTAAACATGCTAATTGTATTTTTGTTGTAAGCGGAGGTTGATTGTATTGTTTCTGGCAGAATAAACATATGTAAAAGAGAAATGTGAAAGGCATCTGCTTTAATACACATTTTTACATGATAATATTGCTTACATTGTTGGGCAGGCTTGGAGATAAAAATCCTGTCTTTAAAGGGAGAAACAGATAAGATGCAATTTTCACTGCTGAAATTGTAACTGAGCTTTTTGAGGGGGAGGATTTATGTCCATATTAAATAGCAAAACATGAGTCATTGCCTGGTTGCTGCTCGCACCAAAATTCTTCTGTTATAAACAGTTAATCTCTTTTATGTAATTTCATTTCAAAGCTCAGGATTAGGACACCTATTTCTCTGCCATTTTGGGAACTAAGTTAGTTAGATTATAGTTAGTTAGATTCAGGGCAAGATTTAATTTTATTTTTGTTTTTTCCAACTGCAGCAATGGATAGTCACTAAATCAATGGAGAAAAGAGTGATGGCTACTTAAAATTAACCTGCTTCTTTACTACAAGTTTTAATCCAAGAGTATGTCTATTTCTTCTTGTTTTTATCACCATGTAAAGCCAACTTAGGTGCATTTTAAGGGTTACTTGTAAATTCTTTTGGACCCTGCATGCTTGTTGTATTGCAAGAAAGTACTTGCACCATGAGTTTGTAATAAATCATTAGATGCATGCTGGTGTATAAAAATCAACTCTTATTGTGGATAAATACACTTGTGCTTTGATCACTTAAACTGTCCCACCTATTTGAGAAAGATGTGTTAGAGGGTAGATAGATCAATAAAATTAATATACAGCTTTTTATGTCTTACATATTTATTGCAAATTCTGAGAGCATTAAGTAAGAACTTCTTCAGTGTCTCATCTTACTTCCTTATTAAATGAAGAAGTTGGTTTTGGTGTTTTTAAATGAAGAATTGGAACGTGGCAGCTTTTGGATCTATTTGGCATAATGTCCCACACCCGTAAAACGCGTGAGCTGAAAAATATTCTACATAGAGTTTAGTACTTGATAGGTCATTTGAGATGTTCATGACTCACTTTACCTGCTTTTTGGTGAAGGATGTGACATTTCCCCAAATGTTATTCCTTCCCCTTTCTTACTTTAATTTTCTTTGCCCTCATTGCTGTGACTGGGAGTTTGCCTTAAGCTCATTATTTTCATGGGACTGCACACTGAATACCAGCTGAGAGGGTTTATGTGACATCTGTAAAGACTCTGTTGGCCCAGTGGAAGTTGTATAGAGCTTTAGAGTTCTTTATGCACTAGAATAAGATTGATAGCTCAAGCACTGTGGGCTGTGCTTATGGTAAATTCTGCCTGTTGATATCCATTCGCATGGATGCCTGTTCAGATAGCTAATAAAACTATTATTCATGAAAATAATATATTGTGTTAATATTACACCATGAACTGAGACTAAAAATTTATTGTCCCAAACCTTTAGTGAGCAGTTAATAAAGTTTTTTTCAGTGGCAAATAAACTGTAGGGAGGAGGGCAAGGGAATGGCATGCAAATAGTATTGTATCAATGGACGCTTTTTACCATAATTTTTCTTTTTCTGTGTTACTTTTTCTTCAATACAGTGATATTGATATCAACATAGTAAATAGATAAGCCAGAAATTCTGGTGGTTAACACTGAATATATGCTGTGAAGGATCTATGCAGCTGAGCATATTTGACATGCATTCAAAGGAAAGAGATATTCTTTTCTTCAGAGATTATTCTGGACTAATTTTAGTAAATGTGGGTGGAATTAATGGTAAATGCTTTTGTTTATTCTTTCCATTGCAGAATGCCAAACTCTTTCTGGGATAACTGTACCACTAGAAATAAGTTAATATGACTATGTGAGAAAAAAATAATGTAGTAAAAGGCTATTTAAGATTATTGTAGTGATTTTGAAGATGGGGAACGTTAGTAGGACTACAGTTACCTAAACGTAATTGAGTAGTGTCGTGGATTAACCCCAGACAGCTGCCAAGCCCCACGCAGCCACTCACTCATTCGGGGAGAATCAGAAGGGTAAAAGCTGAAAAACTTGTGGGCTGAGATAAAAACAATTTAATAGGGAAAGCAAAAGCCATGCACACAAGGAAAGCAAAGCAAATTCACTGCTTCCCACAGGCAGGCAGGTGTTCAGCCAACTCCAGGAGAGCATGGCCCCATCGTGTGTCGTGGTGACCTGGGAAGTGAAACACCATCATTTGAAATGTCCCCCCTTCCTCCTTCTGCCCCCACTTTATATACCCAGCGTGATGCCGTATGGAATATCCCTTCAGGCAGTTTGGGTCACCTGTCCTGGCTGTGTCTCCCCCCAGCCTCCTCCCTAGCGTGGAGCAGAAAAGGCTCTGTGCAGGCCCTGCTCAACAATAACAAAAACATCTCTTTATTATCAACCCTGCCTTCAGCACAAATCCAAAACACAGCCCTATACCAGTCACTGGAGAGAAACTTAACTCTACCCCAGGCCAAATCAGCACACGTAGGCAGGAGGATTCTGATGGTATGCTCATAATGGTTTTATAAAGAGTGAAGATATGGGTTAATTAGCTGTATATGTAATGCTCATTTTTATCTACTGTTTGAAATTATTCTGTCAGAGAGCTGGAAATTTGAAAGATTTGTGTCACTACTTCAATTTATTTATTATGTTAATTGTATTACCTAGTTTGATTGTCCACTCCAACATGGAACAAATCTTATGTTTGTTTAAGATACATGACTCTAGCTCTTCTGTTTAATTAAGTAGCTGAATTTTATCCTACTTTCCAAAGTGAACATAAAGCAAGTAAAACACTTTCTTGTTTGACAGAGCATGAATCAGGAACAGCTTGAAATTGAAACAGTTTTTGGTTATTTGTGTATTTACCTCAGAAAGCTGCCTTCAATCTATGGTTGCTTTTGCTATATGGGAAAGCAGCACTAGAGTCAACTGTTTGATGTATTACTGATCCATGGAACTGCATCAGTCTGAAGCAGCTGTCCAATATACATGAAAATATGAGTATACATGAAAATATGAGTCCAAATTACTTGAAAATATGAGTATTGAAGCTATGTATACGCCTTGAATAATGAATAGAATGTGAACCAGTAAAGCTTTCCACTTCTAACTTGTCTAAAATCTAGCTCTTAGAAGGAGTAAGTTCACTGTTTCATGTAAATTTTCTAATTATTTTTCTCTTTTGAGTCATCAGGCTCTTTAACAGCTGTAATTTGATAGAAATTTAATATGAACTGTTAAAATGATTCTGAGCCCACAGTTAGATTTCCTTGGTTGAGAATAAGGGTGCTTCTACAGCTAAAACTTCAAATTGTTTCTAAAATTTTAGATATATATTTCAGTGCTCACAATTTGACTCCTATATTTTTCAATTCAGAACATAAGCTTAGCTTGTATTACTAGATATGATGCATCTAGATACAATATATAGATATCTATATAAAATATATCTAAGGTAGCTAGTTATGGTTTTCTTGCATATGAGGAAAATGCTGTGATCCAAAGCTTCAAACCCTCTCTTTACCCTTCTTTATTTTTGTTTTTTTGTGGCTTTTCATTCAGTCACTGTACTAATAACCTGTACTTTCATTCTGTACTCAGCGTTATTTATAGTGTCTCCATGGTTCTTTTACATTTGCATTTTCTTTTGATCCAGTCTCTGTGATTTTGAAAAGGACTGGTCAACTCATGTACAAAGTAGGTTTTGTTTACTGTTTGTCTCTGTTTTACTGCTAGTAGGATTTTCTTATGGGGATTATAAACCTATTCTAAAAAGTTTGAATTTTTTGAAAGATTGGTAAGAAGTTCTACTTGTACTTTAATTCTATAAGTCTATGGTTAATTGGGCTTTTTCTGTGGTATTCAACTCTTGCATATACAGAAAGGTCTTTTTTATGAAGCCAAGCAGATATAGGCAGACACCAGTTAACAGTTGCTTTCCTAACCTTTAATGTGCTTTACTTAATAGCATGCAGAGGAATTGCGAGTGGATTTAGCATAGCATAATTTGTTTTTAAATGATTGAAGCGACTCATAGCAAGGGTTAAGATGAAGTGGCAGCTTCTGTTAGAGCTGTCAATAAATCTTGAAAAAATAAACAATTTTTTTAGACCTGTGAATCAGTTTAGAAAGGAGAGGTTGAAATGTACAGTTGCAGCTTTCTTTTTTTTAGAAATTCTCATCAGCTTCTACGACTATTAGATTAGAATTGCTATGAAAAAGAAAGTATGGAACTGATACAAGATGGAATATGCTATAGTCAGAAAGGCTGAGAAGGCATGATAGAAATACACACAGTAATAAAGTGGGAGCTTTGGGATCTGTTGTTTATAATGCTCCACACAGGTAAGACTCACAAGCTGAAGAAGATTCTAAGTAGATTTTAGTACTTCTTAGGTCATTTAAAGTTTTCCTCTCTGTGTGCATGAAGTATACTGATAGAAAAAATGAGACTGGAGAATGAAAAGGTATCCTGTGTCTGAATTGAACTATAAGAGAAATTTAGGTCAACAGAAGTAATTTACCCTTCTAGAATTCAGTTAGCATCTGTGATTTTTTTTTTTTCACTTTCAGTGTAGAAAAATTACAGGCCTTGTACTTTTTCGGAAGACTTCTTATAGCACATGATGCATGTTGTGAACATGACAAATCTAGTTGAATGTGAAAACTATAAATTCTGGGTCCGTGGATGAAGACTGGCAGAATGAAAGCTAATACCAGCTCCTAGCTCATTTTTTGCTGTAACACCTAGGAATGGGAAATGGCATTATCTCGATCTTGAAGTAAAAAGACTGGCTTTACTTTTCACATGCACACTCAAAATAAAAAGTACCAAAAAGAATTCTACCCAGAAACCATACAAAATGCAATATGTGTTATATGCCCTCTAAAGAAGAAGAAACATTTATCTTCTAGGAGATTGTAATGTTGATATTGGGGTAATATTTGAGAGGAAAAATGTGCTCCTTTGAGGCACTTCTTACATTCTTGAAGCTTTTCTTAAAATTCAAGGGAGAAAAGCTCAATGTTTACTCGTAATAATTAATGTATAAACTCATAGAAACTGATGATATTAGGAAGAAAGACATTACTATGTCATTATAATGTGTTTGTTTTGGTTCAGAAACAGAAAGGGATATCTCTATGAGTTAGACATTCTCCTTTTTCTCTTTGACAGATACTCAGCAAGGAAACAGAAATAAGAGACTTCAGCTGACAAGTTTGCTATGACTTGGTTGCTGTGAATACAGAACTACTATGCAGCTGAATCTTGGGTTTCAGTTCTTACTTTAATTACAGTAGAATTTTCACATGTAGTGGTACAAGTTCAGATATGTACTAAAATCAGATTAGTTTCTTCTTACTTAATATATAGACCGTGTAAATTTTATTCAGACGTGCTCTAAAATGATCATGGATACATATATCTTAAGTAGAAGATCAAAATGAGAAAGTGGTTTTGAAAATTAGATTTTACTAGGAAAGGACTACAATGTCAATTGCAAGGAGATGCTCAGCCCATGATATTATTAGGACTTCTGGTGTCTTGAAAATTGATATTTTTATGGAGTTAAATTTTCAGATTAATTTTATTCTCTCTTATTTTCAGCAAAGTTATAGAAACCTAAATTTAAAGTTTCTTCTCTTAAATAAATACATTTAAGTCTCTTCTCCTAATCCTTCTCTGGGTTTACTGCAGATTTACTCCCTTGTAATATATAGATTCAAAACTGTGCTAACAATTACATTGCTCACAATCCTCTGTCTTTGTTCAACTGAGGATCTTAAAGGAAGTTACATTAACAAAATGACAGATCTTTCCATGGGACTCAGTCTGTTTATAATATACTTGCTACAATAAATGTCAGATGTTCAGACACTCCTGTTGCATAATTTCTGTTTAAAGAAGTATAATTGAAATGTAAGCATATCTCACATGAAATTAAAGGAAAGTTACTTCATTATACCAGTTTAAAGAAAGGATTGTACTTTTACAGAGAATACTAGATTGTATTTTATCAAAGGAATATTCACTTCAGAATAAAATTAAAACTAGTCATAAAATGACACATCAATATTTGTTATTTCAAGACATTTTCATAATTTCTAGATTATTTTCTCTTTTTTTAGTAAGAACCTAAAATTACTCAATCAAAGAAAAAATTGAAACTCAAAATCCCCTCAAAAACCCAACAATCTTATGGAAGGTTTCATTAGCAAGAACAGTACCTAGATTTAAGTCTGTGCCTGCCCATCTGCATAGGATAGACTGCTATGTAAAAATCTTCACAATAAACTAAAGGTGATTCTCAAAGGAAGTCTTATGAGCCACATGCTTTTATGTTATTGACAGAAATATTTATCTGGATTTCTAGTTTGCCTTGGCAACAGTAGATTGTACAAGAAAACAGAAATCCTGGAGGGAGAATTGAAATGGAATAATTCTGAAAAGGCTAAATCCTGTCAGATACTGAGCTTTTATGCAAATATGAAATTAAGTCTAGGATTTATGAATCCCAGTCACAGAATAGTTTAGGTGGTTGGGGACCCCTGGAAGTCATTTGGTCCAAAGCCCTGCCTAAAGCAGAACCAACTTCCAAGTCTGATGCCATTTGATGTTAGATCATGTTGCTCAAGACATTGTCCAGATGAGTTATGAATGTGTCCAAAGATTCCCACAACCATGGACACTTTTTTTCAAGTTTGAGTGTTTGTGAATTTCATTTTCCTAATACCCAGGTAGTTACTGAATACTTCAATAATTATTTTTTAATCGTGGTATTCTAATCCCTCACTCACATTAACATTGCTAAATTTTTACTTCTATCTTCAACAAATTCAGATTTGGACCAACATAGAGCATATAGAATCTTGCACTGAAAATAATGTCACTTAATGTGTGTTAACATTGTAATTCCCTGCAGCCATTCATCAGAACTTCTGTTTACACAGGGCACAGACTTGAGTGGTTGATTCAACAATGTCTATTTAACAAGTCTTTTTTGCCAAACTGGTTCAGTTAGCCACAGTGTGAAAGAAAAGCCTCTACACAAACAGAGCTTCAGTTAGAGCTTGGGTAAACACTGTACCTCAGTCTTCTTTACAATACTGTATTCTGTTCCTGCTCTTGTGTTTTGTAGGCTAGTGTGAATGAAGGAGAGAGAAATGTAAATCTGTCTTTTCTTTTTCAAAATCCTTTGTGGTAATATTGTCTTGCAGTACATTCAGTGACTAATCTTCATTCTGCATGCTGCAGAAGGAGTTGTAGTCCTTCCATCCATTTCCAGATAGAAATGTTTCTAATTGAGTACCCAGGGACTTCTAAAATTTTCTTCGTTCTTATCTTGTAGAACCTGTTTTTAAAAATGCTTTAAAAATTAACATAAGAAATCTTACTGTCTTCCTTGAGCTTCATGAAAGTTTGCAAAATTGGCAACACATACCCTGAACAAAATCGTAGTATTATCATTAATAATACTATAATTATACATTAATAATAATAATAATAATAATACACTAATCATAGTGGGAAGGGACCTCTGGAGATCATCTAGTCCACCTCCCTGCTCAAATTAGTGTCAATTAGAGCAATATATTTAGAGTCTTGTCCTGAACACAGGATTTTGAATCCTATGGATGGAGACTGCACCACCTGTGTGGGCAACTCTTTCCAGTANCATAGAAACTGATGATATTAGGAAGAAAGACATTACTATGTCATTATAATGTGTTTGTTTTGGTTCAGAAACAGAAAGGGATATCTCTATGAGTTAGACATTCTCCTTTTTCTCTTTGACAGATACTCAGCAAGGAAACAGAAATAAGAGACTTCAGCTGACAAGTTTGCTATGACTTGGTTGCTGTGAATACAGAACTACTATGCAGCTGAATCTTGGGTTTCAGTTCTTACTTTAATTACAGTAGAATTTTCACATGTAGTGGTACAAGTTCAGATATGTACTAAAATCAGATTAGTTTCTTCTTACTTAATATATAGACCGTGTAAATTTTATTCAGACGTGCTCTAAAATGATCATGGATACATATATCTTAAGTAGAAGATCAAAATGAGAAAGTGGTTTTGAAAATTAGATTTTACTAGGAAAGGACTACAATGTCAATTGCAAGGAGATGCTCAGCCCATGATATTATTAGGACTTCTGGTGTCTTGAAAATTGATATTTTTATGGAGTTAAATTTTCAGATTAATTTTATTCTCTCTTATTTTCAGCAAAGTTATAGAAACCTAAATTTAAAGTTTCTTCTCTTAAATAAATACATTTAAGTCTCTTCTCCTAATCCTTCTCTGGGTTTACTGCAGATTTACTCCCTTGTAATATATAGATTCAAAACTGTGCTAACAATTACATTGCTCACAATCCTCTGTCTTTGTTCAACTGAGGATCTTAAAGGAAGTTACATTAACAAAATGACAGATCTTTCCATGGGACTCAGTCTGTTTATAATATACTTGCTACAATAAATGTCAGATGTTCAGACACTCCTGTTGCATAATTTCTGTTTAAAGAAGTATAATTGAAATGTAAGCATATCTCACATGAAATAAAAGGAAAGTTACTTCATTATACCAGTTTAAAGAAAGGATTGTACTTTTACAGAGAATACTAGATTGTATTTTATCAAAGGAATATTCACTTCAGAATAAAATTAAAACTAGTCATAAAATGACACATCAATATTTGTTATTTCAAGACATTTTCATAATTTCTAGATTATTTTCTCTTTTTTTAGTAAGAACCTAAAATTACTCAATCAAAGAAAAAATTGAAACTCAAAATCCCCTCAAAAACCCAACAATCTTATGGAAGGTTTTATTAGCAAGAACAGTACCTAGATTTAAGTCTGTGCCTGCCCATCTGCATAGGATAGACTGCTATGTAAAAATCTTCACAATAAACTAAAGGTGATTCTCAAAGGAAGTCTTATGAGCCACATGCTTTTATGTTATTGACAGAAATATTTATCTGGATTTCTAGTTTGCCTTGGCAACAGTAGATTGTACAAGAAAACAGAAATCCTGGAGGGAGAATTGAAATGGAATAATTCTGAAAAGGCTAAATCCTGTCAGATACTGAGCTTTTATGCAAATATGAAATTAAGTCTAGGATTTATGAATCCCAGTCACAGAATAGTTTAGGTGGTTGGGGACCCCTGGAAGTCATTTGGTCCAAAGCCCTGCCTAAAGCAGAACCAACTTCCAAGTCTGATGCCATTTGATGTTAGATCATGTTGCTCAAGACATTGTCCAGATGAGTTATGAATGTGTCCAAAGATTCCCACAACCATGGACACTTTTTTTCAAGTTTGAGTGTTTGTGAATTTCATTTTCCTAATACCCAGGTAGTTACTGAATACTTCAATAATTATTTTTTAATCGTGGTATTCTAATCCCTCACTCACATTAACATTGCTAAATTTTTACTTCTATCTTCAACAAATTCAGATTTGGACCAACATAGAGCATATAGAATCTTGCACTGAAAATAATGTCACTTAATGTGTGTTAACATTGTAATTCCCTGCAGCCATTCATCAGAACTTCTGTTTACACAGGGCACAGACTTGAGTGGTTGATTCAACAATGTCTATTTAACAAGTCTTTTTTGCCAAACTGGTTCAGTTAGCCACAGTGTGAAAGAAAAGCCTCTACACAAACAGAGCTTCAGTTAGAGCTTGGGTAAACACTGTACCTCAGTCTTCTTTACAATACTGTATTCTGTTCCTGCTCTTGTGTTTTGTAGGCTAGTGTGAATGAAGGAGAGAGAAATGTAAATCTGTCTTTTCTTTTTCAAAATCCTTTGTGGTAATATTGTCTTGCAGTACATTCAGTGACTAATCTTCATTCTGCATGCTGCAGAAGGAGTTGTAGTCCTTCCATCCATTTCCAGATAGAAATGTTTCTAATTGAGTACCCAGGGACTTCTAAAATTTTCTTCGTTCTTATCTTGTAGAACCTGTTTTTAAAAATGCTTTAAAAATTAACATAAGAAATCTTACTGTCTTCCTTGAGCTTCATGAAAGTTTGCAAAATTGGCAACACATACCCTGAACAAAATCGTAGTATTATCATTAATAATNCTCTGACATAGAAGAATTTGTGGTTTTTTTAAGGTTTAAGTGGAATTTCTTGTGTATTGAATTTGTTCCCATTGTTTTGCATCCTATCACTGGGCACCTCTGGGAAGAATCTGCCTCTTGTCTTCTTTACTGTCTCACATGAGAGTTTATACGTGTCAAATAAAGCCCCCAAGCTTTTTCTTCTCAAGATTAAAAATCCCTATTGTCTGAGCTTCTGCACAAATACTGTGATGAACTCACTGCTGCCTGTCTGTGAGATTCTTGTGTTGGATAGAGAAGAATAATCATGTTCCTTCAGCTGCTGGGATGCTCTTGAGAGCACCCCAGGGTGCTACCAGGTAGGTAGCCCAGCTACCTTTACTGCAAGAATGCATTGTTGGCACCAGGACAGTTTTGTGTCCACTGGGACCTCCAGGTCCTCTCCTGCCAAGCTATTTCCCAGTTGGGTGGCCCCCAGCCTCTACTGGTGCATGGGGCTGTTCTGCCACAGCTACAGAACTTGCATCTTCTGCTGCTGGATTTCATAAGATCCCTGTTGGTTTGTTTTTCCAGCTTGTTGAGTCACCAGAGTTTTCTGGTCTGTCAACATCTCCTCCTGCCTTTGTGTCATCTGCATACTGAGAGTGTACTCTCTCCCATCAGCCAGGTCATTAATGAAAACTTTATTGCCCCAGTAAGGTAAACCATGAGGTAAACCACCTGTGGCTGACTTCTTGCCACTAGTGACAGCCCTTTAGGCTCAATAGTTCACTCAGTTTTCAGTCCACACCACTTTCCATTTGTCCAGCTCATACTTCATCGGTTTATGTATGGGGATATGATGGGAGACAATGTCAACAGCCTTGCTAAAATAAATTAAACAACTTCCACCATCTCAGCCAGTCGTCATGTCGTCAAGTTGGCTGGTCAGGATTGATTTCCCCTTCACAAATCCAGGCTGGCTACTCGCAGGCACGTTTTTGTCCTTTGTATGTTTGTAAATGGTTTCTAGGAGGATTTGCTTCAGTCTCAAGGCATCACAAATATTATGTGGACTTCATTTTATGATGGTAAAAGAAACAAGTAAAAGCAAATGCAGGGGCTAGAAGGAGAAGGCTTAGTGCCGTGCTTGTGCTTGAGAAGTGTTTGAAAAGTGCTTTAGAAATGGGTCTTAGAGTTAGACCAGGTCTGGTACCACTGGCCAGCAGCAAGCAGCTTCAGAGGAAGGAAGTATTAGGACAGGAGTGTTGGGGCCCAAGAGTTTCCCTCCCTGCATGAGGTTTCCCAGCATTGCTGTCACTGGGATCTCCTGTAGGATGAACTCAGAAGATGAGTCCTGAAGTTTTATATTTAAATGGTATGGGGATTTTGCTAGCACAAATGAGGCTGAGCTAAATTGCTTCTAAGTATAGGGCTCTGTGTTCTTCTATAGTTAGCACTGTTAATAAAGGAATAGTGCCTTCAAAACACTGAGCTTATTGTGACTCTGAAGAAAAGATTTAGCATTTATTTTAATTTGTTTATTAGTACAAAAATGTGTACATCTGAGCATTTAGCAATAATTCACTATAATTTTGGAGTCTTCAATATTTAAAGAAAATCTATGGTGCAGCTCATTTGGTAGAAATAGAAGAAAAATCTTCTGCAGTTGGAAAATTACAGACTGTGTAGGTGTTGAAATGCCTCCTGCTTCAGTTTCTTAATTGGCAGTAGGCCAGATACTAAGAATTTCTGGTTTAAAGCTAAATGCTTTCCTTTTCTTTATGTTTCAATGGATAAAGGTAGCATTTTGTCTGCATTTTTTTTAGCAGTTAGGTTTCTTCCATCTTGATACAAAATGAATAAAATATAAATTAAATAGCGTCTCCAAGTTACCTTGGCTTTTTGCATTACTGCTGGATAACAAAAAGATGTGCATGCATTGCCAAAGGAAAAGGATGTGTTGATGTTTAGTTCTAATTTTGGCATCCAGACCCTCTTGCATTCTGAGTCTATTCTAGGAGCTGATCCACTTGAGTAATTTTTCTTTTCACCTCATAGTTTTTTCATTGCTGGCTACCATTTCCTTCCCATTCTCCTTTTTTTTTTTTTTGTTTCCTTTTTCAATTGTGGGATACCACTGAGAGAATTAAGAGAGACAGAAGGAGGAGAAAGGTACAAGATCTGTAATTTAACCAAGTTTTTACATCCTTTTTTAATCATGTTTGTGTGCATATGACTATACCTCTGACTTCTTTCCCTACAAAAAGGAAATAATGGTAGATTTCTGTTAAAATGTTGTGTACTGTGTGTTGTTTTCATGTATATCTTGTATTTGTCCCCTTCCTATGGTTTATCCCTTGTATTGCCATAAGGCAAAAAATTCCATTAAACCACTGCCTTGATCATCTGATTTGAAAAGATTTTCCAGAGTTTCATGTTTTTTTATGCAAAATTAAAACATTATTAAAAATTAAAACATTCCATGCAGGAAAATAAATAATAGCTTGATAGGTTGATATTTTTAAATGTGGTCTTCTACCACATGTTATAAAAAAAAATAATGCTTCTCTTTGCTTGCATGGAAAACCTGAGTAGTGTAGGTTTATTCTTCTTGGTTTTGTTTTGTTTTCTAATGAAAGCCATGAGCTTGTAGTCATCATAGTGAGTAATGTATTGTATGTTTATGTTTTTGTAAGTTCTGGTCAGGATATCCAAGGAACAAGTGTGGTGGCAAATCTTCCAGTCCTTATGCGACAGAATCCTGCAGAAACACTTCGTCGGGTTTTACCAAAAATCAGAGTAAGTTTTGTGTGTTGAGGTTTGAATGTATCTTTTTCTGCTAAAAAAAGTTTATCTATTTTAACAAAGGAAAAAAAAAATCCCGCTTTTATTGCAAACTAAGTCTCTAGGAGGTGTATGTCCAGTAGGTCTTTTGCATAAATTCACTGAACTTACAAAGTGTTACAGATATTACAGTTTTTTAGAAATTGTTACAACAGGGAAAAAAAAAAAAAGCAGAATTAATACTACTTAAGTGTTCTAAATATTTACCAGTGTTTTGACAGCTTTTTTGAGAATTCTTTTTGAGGACTATCCAGTCATATTGGTTGATTCTGGTGTTCTCAGTCTCCTTTCATCCAAACATTAAGATCTTCATGGTGCTGTCCAGAAGAGTATAGTTTGCTTTTAGCTGTCTGTGGAATTTCATGTCCTGCCCTCCACATTTTTAGTAAGTCACTGCTAGTTGTGATAAGTGCATGCTGACCATGTAATGTTATACAGAGATATTTTTTATCTCTGTATATTTTAAAATTATATAATTTTATATAGAGTTTTTTTATAAAGGATATTTGGGTTGTTTAACCTGGAGAAGGGAAGGCTCTGGATACACCTTATTTTGATTTTTCAGTTCTTAAAAGGGGGCTTATAAAAAGATGAGGACAAACTTTTTGGCAGTGCCTTTTGAGATATGACAAGGGGCAGTGGGGTTAAACTAAAGAAGGATAGATTCAGACTAGATATAAGGAAGAAATTTTTTGACATGAGGGTGGTAAAACACTGGAACAGATTGCCCAGAAAAGTTATGGATGCCCCATCCCTGGAAATGTTCAAGGTCAGATTGGATGGGACTCTGAGCAGCCTGGTCTAGTGGAAGGTGTCCCTGGTCATCACTGTGGGGGTGGACTAGCTGAATTTTAAAGGTCCCTTCCAACCCAGACTATTCTATGATTATGTGATTGTGAAGCACATACCTGTCCCAGATATGTACCCTTATCCAGGAGAAATGTACAAGTTCATTTAAGGTGTGGTTTTAGGAGCAGCCTTGGCCAAATAAGAACAAACTAAATCACAAGTGCAAATGCAAAACTTAATGATGCTAATGACGCCTAGGACCCCTGCAGAAGAAGAGGGTTGGGAAGGGCCTTATCAATGTGTACAGAAAGCTGACAAAGCAAAGACAGAGACAGGCTCTTTGCAGTGCTCCCCAGTGACAGAACTGCAGCTGTTGTCGCAGTGTGCGCAAACAGAAACACAGAAGGTTTCTTCTGAACGTCAGGAATCACTTTTTCACTGTGAGGGTGACTGAGCAGTGGCACAAGTTGCTCAGAGATGTTACTGTCTCCCTTTTTGGAAGTATTCAAAAGCAGTCTGGGCATGTCTTATCTGTAACTGGCCCTGCTTGAGCAGGGGGATTGGACAAAATGCCCTCCAGAAGACCCTTCCAGCCTTCAAGCATTTTGTGAATATTGGACATCACCTCTCAACTCCATGTTATGTTCTGAAACATCTGTGATCTCAGGAGATTTCTGTTTTTTAAGAGGAGCTGTTCCAACTTCTGTCATTTAGATTGAGCAAATGGTCAAGAAATAGCTCTCCTCAGGACTAAGGGCTGGTATAGACTGACAGATTGTTTAGTAAACATTAAAGTACTTCTGGTTGCGTTCTGTGCTGTAAGATGCAGGTCAATAGCATTTTTCTTAAATATGCATGAGTGTAAAAGTGCTTTGAGAAGAATGACTTGAAGTTGCAAAGTAATTGGTAACCGTTCAACTTGCACCAAGTATCTGCAGTTACAACCACATTATTCTGACATATGTAGTGCAGTCTTTCTAAATCAACCTATTGGCTTCAAGAAAAGTTGGTTTGGTTTTTTTATGCTTACCATACTGAATCCATTTTTGCCTCTGGTTTTCTACTTTGAGAGCAGAATTCTTCCTGAAATTAAGGAGGAATAAGAAACACTGGGGATTTTCTACCTTTATTTTTCAGGCTGTAGAGAAGTGCTGGTCTTGGCCTGTCTTCAGTAAAAAGTCTAGTATGAGAATACAGTTTTTGATTCTAGTTTTAAGGTTTTTTTATATAGGGATGAAGAAAATATTGGAAAGTATGATCATTTGCATGAATAGGAAGGTATTTGTACAGTGGGAGTTGGATCTCAGTGTGATCTTTGATCAGGCTGTACTTAGTTACTTTGTAAAAGTATCTTCCTGTATAATATTAAAGAAATTCAACTGAAAACAGTATATTAAGAAAGAAGCATTAGGAATTGAAGATAGAAATATTTGAAATGAAGCAGACAAGTTTAATAATAAACGCAATCTTTGAGCAAATTACTGAGAAAAGTAGTGTGGTTTTCATCTTACAGTGTCATTTAAACCCAAACTGGATGTCCTCCTAGATGATAAATTAAATGAAACTTAAGTTAACGGGCTCCAGACAGAGGTAAAAAAGTAAAATGTAATGAGATCAGTCTAAATCCAAGCATTCCTTTCAAGTTTAAGCTTTATAAACTGAAGCTTTGTGGAATGTATATGAATTAAGTTCCTTTCTGTGGCAATGCTCTTATAAAGCCAGTTCTTCAGTGGTGTTCTGTTATCTAATATTATTTATCTGTAATAGAAGTAAAGGGATGTTGTAGCCATGTGCCCTGCACTTTTAACTGCAAAACAGTATTTGACATAATAAACCTGGCCTATTTTTTTCCTTAACCTTGTTTTTCATTGGAGGAATCATCCTGACCATTAAATGGAAACTTTTATAATCTATAAATCTATAATCAATCTATAATTGAACTCAACTGTGATTAGAGTCTTGCAAATGTAATCTGCCATTTCAGGGAAATAAACTGATTGAAATTACTGCACTTGGTTCTACTTCTTTTTAAAGGTCCCTTTCCACTTTGAAATCAAATTGGCACATGAAAAATGAATTGTGTAGTAGTTTCAGAGGGCTGTTTCTTTGAAAGTATTGTTATCATATAGTTGCATAAGGAAACCGGTGTACTTATTTAGCATATTTGCAGACACCCAGTGCAAAATTAATGTTTTTATTAGAGCTGTAAAGCACATGAAAAAAGGAATAAATGCAAGGAATGTTCAGTCTGAATACATTGCAAATTTGTATTTCATTTGTGAAAAATTGATAAACCTGGTTACTTCTAGAAATATAGAATGGGTGTATGCAAATTGCTTATCATTCTGTGAAACCTAATTCAATTAAAATTGTATCAAAGACACTATATGTTTATAAGTGTTTTATCATCTGAGATGAGTAAAATCAATACATCAATAAACGTGACATACATACATAAGTAATTATCAAATTAAGTGTCAGTATTTTGGTTATGCTATTTAAACAAACATACAGTATATAATTTAGATTTTGATGTAGGAATGAGATTAGGAATTTTTTTTTAATTCTGCCATTAAAATGAAGTTGCATCGTTGTTCTTCTGCATAGAGAAGCCCACTCTGGATTTCTGCATGCACCTCCTCATGAACCTTGGAAGTCATTGAAATGCAGATTTAGGGAAGCTTAGACATTCTTACAAGCATTTCTCTTTATGCACAAAATGGCTCTTTTCAAATGATGTTAATAGTATTTTTCCTGCCTTCCATCTTTGGGCTCTGCAACCGAAAGTGATGAAGTGAGACTGCAGGTGTCTATTCTAATGACTAATAAGACATTTTTTCCAAATGCTGCGATTGCAGCAAACTATACTTATTCTTGTTGTTGTGTATGCATCAAGTTTTATTCAGTGTTGTCTGATTAGTTCCAAATTCATTTTCAGAGTTACTTGTTTTCCTAATATATCAGCCTCCTCTTGAAAGTTTTTCTTTTCCATAGCTGATTTTATAGTTTAAGAAAATGGGGAGTGATTTTTATCTTTCCTTATACCTAACATTAATTTTAAGGTCCATTCTCATGATATCCTTCAGCTTCTGTAATCCTCGTTATTTCTGTGTCTTTTAGTCTTAAATGAAATTTCTATCATACCAATGCAATTACTAAAATGATTTGATTATGTCTCTGCTTGCAGCATTCTTTCAAGAGAATTCTGTTGTTGCAGGACAAAATGTGCATTTAAACTAGAGGTGAATTTTCATTTTTCCAATTAATGGAATACACCAGGCTTTCTAAATTTTAAGTTTTGAGGCCTGAGTTTATCTTGCAGACATTAGAATATTTAAGGACATGCTAATACCATTAAATTCCATTAAATACGCTTGTCTGAATATGATAGATAGGGAGAGCTTTTTTAGTCTGAAGTGAAAACTTGTGGAGTATCCATGTATAGAAAAATACATTGCTTTCTAAGTAAATAAATTTATATTGAGTAAATTTAAGTTACTCAGCTTGTATGAAAATGGAAAGAGGAGGCCCATGCATTTCCAAATGCAGAACTGTAGAGTTCTGACTGTAAACATCAGTGCAGGCAGGTGTGTAAGCAGTCTAGAAATTTATATTTCAATGTCTCCCGAGGTCCATGAGGAGGCACATCCAGAGAATGTGTTCTCACACATGACTATCCAGAGTTATGTGGATCAGTGGAGGAGACTATTTGGAAACTTTGTTTGTTGGTAAGTAACTCTGTTTGTATTGCGTACCAAGTAAATATGTACGGAAAACTGAATTCATAGAATCACAGAATTATTTAGGTTGGAAAAGACCTTTAAGTTCATCAAGCCCAACTGTTAACCTGGCACTGCTCCATAATTTTCTGGTCTGCACTGCTGTGTTAGCATCTACAGTGTGTGAGTAGTTCTCTTGGTTCTCTTGGTGATGTTTTTTTGAACAAGTGTAAGCCAGGATTCCAGAAAGTATGGACAGGTATTCTGATCCCAAAAATATTCAAAATACAAAATTGGTAGGTGTCCTTATTCTTTCTTGGCTGTGGCTTGGTAAGAGTAATGGTGGAACAAGGAGAGAGTCTGTGGAAATAAGAAGAAGGCGGTTTCCATAGGTGTTGAATGCAAATAATTTGTTGGAAGGCAGCACAGTGCTGTTTCTTTTTTTCATTTGTGGGAGCAGGGACACAGAGAATCCTTTTAGAAAGAAACATGGTTGTAAACTGAGACAGGTCTTGAGAGATAAGTTATCATTCTCCTTGAAATAAGATAAGCTGATAATTGTACATTTGTGTGTACAAATGGTTTGACGTTTTTAGAATGAAAACTTGTTTTTTACCAAGTCAAATAGTAATTTCTCAGATGTTCTCTACAAACTATTTTCTCAGCAAAATTCCTCTGATATGCAATGCTTAGAGTCATAGAATCGTTACATTCGGAAAAACCCTAAGATTATGGAGTCCAGTTGTTTACCCAGCACCACCGTTTTCACCATGCCCCTGAGTTCCATATCCATGTGCCTTTTGAACCCTTCCAGGAATGGTGCTTCCACCACATCCCTGGCAGCCTGTTCCAGTGCCTGACCACCCTTTGAGTGAGGAAAGCCACTCCCCAGCCACTCTGTCCCCAGCCTGTAGCACTGCCTGGGCTTTGTGTGACCCAGGTGTAGGAGCCAGCACTTGCCTTTGTTGAACCTCAGACCATTGGCCTTGGCCTTGATATTAGTTAAGATATTAAACAGGACTGGCCCCAACACTGAGCCCTGGGGATCCCCACTTGTGACTGCCTGCCAGCTGGATGTAATTCCATTCACCAGCACTCGGGACCTGACCATGCAGCCAGTTTGTAACCCAGTGAAGAGTCCAATCTGTAAACAACTATGCACTTAGGTGCAAAATGAATTTTATTTTTAATCTTATCCAGGCTTATTTTTATTTTCAATTAAAAGTCCAGCTTATTTTTGAGTTTTGGCAAGTGATCTGAGAAAACGCTGTTCATATCAAGCACTTGAAAAAAGAAACAAAACACATATATAAATTGCTAAGTAGGAAATACAGGCTTTAGACTCCTACTGAATTTGGAATCACTTGTAAAATTAGTGTAATGCTTCAGTAGTAGAATAATGAACTTTTTATTTTCTCATTAAATAGACACACTTAGAAAAGTAAACAAATGGAATGTTCACTTCACAGATATTTACAATGATTAATACTTAAAATGAATGCTGTGTAAAGGTTACATCCTGCAAAGTCTGTGCATAAATCTGAAATTTAAAATTTAAATTGCCTGTTTTTAAGTTAAAAAAATACTAATATTTCATTTCACTTCAGCGTATTACCTTTGTTTAACTTTTGAGTGCATGATTTTAAAACAATCTAATTAATGACATTCTTGTGTGTCAGAGCTCAGAAGTACAAATGTTTAGTTAGCTAGGTAAATATTTTAGTGTATCTTGCCTTATTCTTAAGACTATATATATGTACATTTCATTTGCGTTCTGTGTTAGTCAAAGGATGAAATTTAAATTGCCTTCTGCTTTTTTAGTGTCTCTTACTGAATGAATGAATGAAATACTTCTTTTTAATTCATGTGTGTAAACAGCAGAAGTGCAATTGTTGGCTGGTCTGTTTCTACCTCTCATTTTGTAAAGTAGAAAAATCCATGCATTGCATTGGTGAAACTTAAAATCACAAAAAATATTATAAGTAACTTTCTTTTTCTTAGAAGATTCATGATGTGTCATATGAAAATTTAGTGTCTGCAATAAATTGCTGTTAAGAGAAAATAATTTTACAGCAAATTTTGTACTTTACCCCGGTTGTTGCATATTAATTCTAAAAGTGAATGTAAAAATTCGGATGTTCTTTCAGTACATTTCTGCCTCACTCTCTAAATTGTTATAATTTGTAATTATACAGGAGGTTCTGCATGTTGCAGGAGTGGAAATGCAGTTAACAGCTGCTGTTTCCTTTTTGACTGTTCTGCAAGAGGAGTCGGTGTCCATTCATACGTACTCCCACTCCTTCCTACACATCATTCTCCAGAACCTGGAACACAGAGATGCAGGTCAGGGCTGTACAGCTACTCTGATGGCTGATGACCTCTACATGTTTTGTTTCCTTAGTGACCCTACAATACTGTGTCAACAGTCAGTGCAGTCACTGTGACTTTGTATCTACACTTGCATGAATGAAAAGATTTTTGCATGATGACCACTTTCATACTGATATTTAAATGTAATTCTGATTGAAGCAGAAAATCCCCTCTCACTTTTGTCTGAAGGATTAAATCCCAAAGTTGTTTCTGAGCCTGAGCTTCTCCTGAAGTACCAACATTTTGTGGCTGAGAAAATGGAGGGAGGATGGTTGACATTTCTTCTGTGTCAATTCTTTTTTCTTAGTTTCTTTAGACACTGATTTTAGAATACAAAGGAAAAAAAAAGGCCTGTTGTGCAACTAGAAAGTTTCAGTGGGTGTAAGAAAAGAATATGCTTCTAAATGAGGAAAATTAGCTTTATAAAGCAATCAGAGTAGTTATTAATTTTATATAGGAATTGGAAAGGGAAAAGAAATGGGGGCAGACTTTGCTTTTTACCTATCCTACTTCTTACTCTGAAGTCTTGAATGTTAATATAGTGGCTTTCAGATACATAGCTCCTTGAAGACGTGTGTAAAAAGTTAAAGCAAATTTTGTAAAACTGGTATATGTTTTGGTTTAGTTGTTGTATGTGCAATATAAGGCATCACATATAACTCATATCTTTTAAACAGGTGTCAGCAATGCATGGTTAGAAACTCTTCTTGCTGTAATAGAAGCTTTACCAAAAGAAACTGTCAGACATGAGGTAATACTAAATCTTTCATGCTAACAAAAAAAAATTAAGATTGTAAGATTGTATTTCCCTGCAAGTTTTATTCACCTCAGTCAGATTTGTGGCTGTTCTATACCTGTGAAAATGGTAATGGTTGTGGAACACACTGTAAGAGACAAATGGGCGAAAAGGCGAGACAGGAAGGTCACCTTAAAAAAAGTAGTGTTCTTCAGCAAATGGAGTCAACACTTACCTAAATTCCACTGTAACATTTCCACTGCACTTTGTATTTTCAGTAACATGTTTTCCTGCACCCTGTTTTGGTTTAAAGGATAGTATCTCACTCCATGTCTTCATGAAGAAATATATTTTGTTTACTATTGGACTAAAATTCCAGTATCTGCTAAATGGAACTGAATGCTGGAGATCCATTCTTTAGTGTATTTCAGCAGTTCTTGGTGTACCAACACTCTAATGCACTGCAAACACTCTTAATTTTTCACTGTGTAGCTCAAGAAAGAAGAAGAAAATCTGTCAGTAAGTTGTAATGCCAGTCCCCTTTAGTCACCCAATTTATTCACTTTTAAGTGTTCATATTTTGTTAAGTTTAAAAGCTTTGCAACAGACACATTGACTGTGTTTGTAATTTAAAGCAATATGGAGATTTAAATGTATGGTTGTTTTGTAGTATAAAAATTCTCATTAAAATAAGAGTAAAATCCAGAACTGTTTAAAATTCAACTTCTAAAGGGTAAAAAATTAGGTTGGAAGAAACACAGAGGGATTATTCTAGTCACCTCCAAAATTTAATTGCAATGCAATTTTAAAGATGTCATTTAAACAAAATCAACTCTTAATGTGCATAGGCACCGTTATTGTTAGTACTGATTAATTCAGTGAAGAGGTTAATGATATTTGGGATATGTTTTTGTAGATTTTTTTTTAAGAAGAGGAGTACTTTATTTGATGCTCACAATTTTTCTGCTCGTATTTCTTCTTTTTTTTTCCATGTAGATCCTGAATCCACTTGTTTCCAAAGCACAGCTTTCTCAAACACTTCAGTCTCGCTTAGTGAGTTGTAAAATCATGGGCAAAGTAGCTAACAAATTTGAAGCTCATATGTAAGTAGAATGTCAATATATTTTCATTCCACAGTGTAAACCAGTATTTCTTTGCTAGTGGGCAAAAATTTTTTCTACAAGAAAAGTAGACTTTTTTGCAAAAATGAAATACTTTTCATTTGCACATAATAATTTCATTATTTAACTAGCATGTTCAAACTTGCTGATGTTCATAATTTTATAACTTGAGTTTGTATGTTCTTTCACAGATCTGAATGGATACCATTTTCCATTCTTCCATTTCCATTACCATTCTTCCATATTGTTTTTCTTACTAGCAAAAATAAGCCACACAGTGGATTTCTCTGCAAACTTATAGGCACAAAACACAACTTCATCTCCTTTGAGTTTCTTGTCATAGGAGGAGAAATTCCATTCCTAACTTCTTATTATGTAATCGAATTTAGCATGTAGATCTGCTTTTTTCTATCCCTAATTAAGACGTAGATATATGAGGAATTACTGCTGTTCCCTGATACTATCCAGCCCTTGGATTCAGTGTCTGTGAGTCTGGACAGGAGAGGGTGCAATGATGACAGTAAATCTGAGTCACTCATCTGCCCAAAGCAGTTGGTGTGGTGCATTCCTTGGTCAGTTTTCCCAGGCTTAGGATAGTAGGACCACTTCACTAAATGTCTTTGCTGTCCAGGCAATCTGGCACAACCTGACTTTGAATTACAATAGAAATCCACTGTGGGCCACTAAATGCCCAGAAACTGTCCAGTTGAGGAAGTCCACTCTAATAATGATTTTGATCTGCCCCAAAATGTAAGAATTCAGCATAACAGAAAAGAACAACGGGACGATATGACAAGACATTTAGGAATAAATTTCTTTAGATTATGTTTTTTTTCTTCAATAAAAAAGAACTAGAAGCACCCAGAAGGAAACTGTCTAAATCTTCATTTGCTGTTTAGACTATACTTGTTGGACATTCAAAAGTTAATGAAAATGGTAGAGTAGTATTTTTTGAGAATGTTGCCAAATCTTTATGTTCCAAGTCTCTAGGATTCTGTCAGAATAGCAGTTGCATTTATTTATTTGATGTTACATTCTCATGGAAATAAGTGACTTTACAGATTACTTGGAATCATACATGAAATAGAGTAGGGTTAATTAGTAGCCATAATAATCACATCTTTTGTGGTGTTTCTTCAACATGATTCCTTGCTGTTCAGAAGTAGGAATCCCCACATTTCAGTAAACAGGTCTTAGCACCTTTTCTGCACAGGCACTACATTTTAAGAAGATAACTCAGAATTTTCTGGGTCATCTTGTTTTTCTGGTAGAGAGCTCTTGAGTGTAGGTCAGAGGCCTGAAAAGAGGGCTGGGTCCTCAGGCTTAGAATGTGGCAGACTGAGTAAAATCAAGGATGCACTCTCCTTCCCCTTCCAGAAGGGCTCTTGGCCCAGAAGACCTATCTATCCTCAGGAACAGGAAATACATGAACATGTCTTCACTTTCTTCTACAGAATAGCACCAACTTTCTTCTATAGAATAGCACATTTTTTTCCTCATAAAATTTATACTATAATTAAAAACTTTGTATTTGATGTTACTCCCAGTAGCATCAAATAAAAAGTAATCCTGTCCTTGTCATGGAACATTAGTTTTTCTACCCTCTGTTCCAATGTTCCAAGTTAAAAAGTCTTTTTTTTCTTTTTATGTAGCCCTTGATTTAGTGTATTCTAAAATGCCAAACTTCCAAGACTGTACAATTTTTGAAACTTGAGGCTAAATTTTTCTGTCAGAAGTAAATTAATTTTCACTGAAACGAATGGAGGCTGTATGTGCAAGCTGGCTTGAAAATTTGCTTGTCAGTGTCTACATATTATTTATCTTGAATTTTGCCATAACGTAAGGATTTTTATAGACATATTTTATGAATACTTATGACAGAACATTGGGCAGTGAAAGAAAACACAATGGCTGATTCTGCCAAGTTGTAATATGTGTTTTTACTGAAATAGGAATCAAAATTTTTATTTTGTATCTGCCATTGATTTACATGAATACTTGGTCTACTTGCCTGAAGGCATTGATTAAGATTAAAAGCATTCAAGCTTTTCATCTTAAATTCTTTTTCTTCTTCCTTCCTAATTATGTCTTGGGTGATACCTGCATATCAAAAATGAGGTATTACAGACGTTTAATTGAGATTTGCATTTCTATTAATATAATCTTTTTATTCTTTCAGTGGCTGTTCAGAAATTGTACTAAAGATTAGAAGTTATTAAATGAGGACAGCATTCTACTAAAGTAGCCTACCTACTATTTCTGTAGTTTATAAGAAATAATAGATTAAATATGAGCAAATGATAATGACAGTAAATATTAATTTTCCTGTTTCTTTGTAGCACATATTCACATCCAATATACAATATTATTTTCTAATTGCTGATTATCAGAGAAATCCTTTACTGTGTGTGATAAATTAGAAATATATGGGATAAACAAGTAATATGTGAGTAAAGTTCAGTACTACTCAATAGATTTTATGTATTCTTGTTCTATATATTAATAAAAAATGTTCACATTTTTTAGTATTAAAAGAGAAGTTCTTCCATTGGTAAAATCACTGTGCCAGGATGTGGAATATGAAGTTAGAACTTGCATGTGTCGGCAGCTGGAACATGTAGCTCGAGGAATAGGGTGAGTGCAGTTTGCCTGACTGATCTGAAATGCAAAATACTTCTCTGAAATGTTAACCTAAAAACTCCTTTTAAAATTGCTGAATTCATGCATACTCAGTAATGTATTTGGAATGCACAGATGTGTTCTTAGTAATTGGCTGTTGGCAGTTGTCTCTTCCACTTTTAGATTTTTCTTTCTCTTTTATAGTAAAATTGCTGAACCATAAACCCAGCAGATTTTTAAAATAATGACTTCATCCATAGCTTCTTGAAGTGATCTCAATTATCCATTGGTGGTATTTGTCTTATTTAAAAATTCTGAGAAGTATTAGCAGTTTTAATAACTCCTGTGCAGTGTTTTGAGAAAGGATGACGTTTGTAAGCAAATTTCAGCTCAGTATCAACTTTTACTCAAAGCTTGAAGGCTTTCAATATTCCCACATAGGATTGAAAAAGTCTGGAACTTTAATAAAAGAAAATGTTAATTACATATAAGATTGGTCTCTGAGTGAACAAATATTTTAAAATTCGAGGTCTCTCTACCTGTTATTTTGTAAGGGAGGAAAAAAAGCAGTAACTTCTTTTACAGAATTGAAAATTTATTAAGTAATATTCCTTACCCAGTGCTAGACAGCAGAGATAGATTAGATCTTATACTAATAAGTAACCATACTGGAAAGGAAATTTTCTTAATTCTGTTTAGTGTCTTTAAAATGAACTAAATTTCATTTATTCTACCTGGGAGTTGAAAGTTTAAAAAAATCATAGGTATTATGCAGTGGCAAATGACAGCATTACTGGTAATTTAACCCACCTTATATTAGTGGGTTTGATAGGGCTAAATACTTTGCTATCAATTAGTGATCTGTCCTGTGTATTTTCCTTTGATTCTTTCCTCACCAACTTTTATTTTTAGGAGTAATGTATTCCTATAGACTGTTCTATCTCTGAAGTTTTTGCTTAATCCCTTCTCAATGCTTTAGATGATTTAATCTCATGAGAAATGGTGAGCATTGAGTACTTTCAGTATGGAAGCTATTCTGGTGTGTCATGTTGAGGATGAATAGATAGTAGGTAAATAAAAAAATAACTAAACAGACATGAGCAAATTTTCAGATAAATATTGAAGGTATAATGTGACAACAGTCCAAATACTTATTTTTACTAGTTATTGTTATTGCCACTAAATGATCTGTCATTTTCTCATAATTTTATTTGAATGTTTAATCATTTGCTTGAAAGAATGCTGTTAACACCTCTTGATTTGCTGGTAGGTGTAATAAACTCTGTAAGGTGCAAACCACTTTGATGCTGATTATAAACATTTGAAAGGATTATTGTTTATATTGACTTACAAAAGGGGCAGCTGTTACTGCTTTAGTCTGATTGGAAGGGATATTTTGAGCATTTTTATTTCAGCATCCTGGAGTAAAGTATTAGCAGTATGTTAGTAGGTCGGTACGTACCAAGGCAAAAAAGGACAAGCAGAACCCTTTCTTTACTATAAACCAAGGCCAAAAGCCAGTGTTTAGACTAGTTGGGAAATTGCATTTTCTCTGAGCAGTAAATGTTCTCTGTGAAGAATGCTCATCTTTGATGTATAAAATTTCCAGACACTTCAATCCAGCATGGCTCATAATTTTGACTTTGGGCCATCATATTGAGCATATTTGATGATAAGAATTTTCTTAGTGATACAGTGAAATAGCTGGAGTCCTTTGATTTTTTTTTTCAGACTACATTTTCTCTAATTTATTTTGAGCTAATTTGAATGCTTCTTTAATGATGAAGTTTTGTGTTTTAAACTTGCATGTTTCCTTGGGTGACAAAGTAGAAAAGTCCTGAGATTGACTAGAGGTTTTTTATTTAATTTTAATTTCCTTAGAACTTTGTCAGCTTTTTCTTCTTGACTACCCAAAAAAATATCTAAATGAATATTTCAAGGAAGAATTCTGTTTTGCAGTGGCAGTATTGTTTCATTGTAAGTTTTCTTTTGACTGCTTGCTCCACGTTGCAGGACAGAACTCACAAAAACTGTGGTGCTTCCTGAGTTAGTGGAACTGGCAAGAGATGAGGGCAGCAGTGTACGCCTGGCAGCTTTTGAGACCTTAGTGAATCTGCTTGATATGTTTGATGCAGGTAAGAATCTAATTTAGGCTTACTAGCCCAATTGTTAGCGCTCTAGTGCATCTTATAATTGTATTTAAATGCTTTTTGACTGCATTATTCAGACATTTCTGATTTTATTTTGTTCATTGCTTTGTCCTTTAGATTTCCTTGTATTTCATGTCTTGCAGTGCTTTATATGCAGAAAGTTTGAAGGGAGGTGAGCTAGTTGTCCATGAAATCAATTATCATATTCCAAGTTTCTAATATAATACACCTAAATGGAATGAGTAAAATTACTGTATAAATTATGGGAATATTGTGTTGCGAATATTTAATTAATTAATGTAGTGCTATCAGTACACAGAATACAGAGTGTTAGCTCAACAAAAATGTACTGTACAGGAACTTGGTGATGAATTGCTACAATATATGGTTGTATTTAAGTCATATAGAGGAGTGGATAAAGAAAAGAAAAAAAATACAGTTTTGGGGAGAATACCATAAATGGATTTTTTAGCAGTTAGTGTTTTATCAGTAAGTATTATAGTAGGTTAATTTTCTAATTCTTGAGCCTGTATATTGATGCTATCACGTTTGTGCCTCTCTTTGCACCTCTCAGTCTTCACTCCTCCTCCCCCACTCCCTGCTGTAATTACTGCTTTGAGTTACTGTAAGAGACACAATCAGGAGTTATTTACAGGTTTTTAAGGAATGTTTCTAGAAATTGGGTTTGCGTGGGTTTTGCTTTCATGGCTGAACTAGAAAAGGAACACTTTTGAAGGTAGATGACCCAAAATTACATCCTGGAGTTTCTCTCCCACAATATCTAAATATTTCTTCAGGCCAATCTAACTGTATTCAGCCAAAATTACTTGCTGAATTTTGCTGTTGATCTAGCATTAAAAAAATCAATGTCCATTTCAAACTCAAACATTTTAATACAATGTTTTTATTTATAGTAAGTCCAAAGATATAAATTTCTTCAAACATTTGCTCGTTTATTTTATAAGGACACAGAGTGCGGGCAGGTGATGCAGATTTGGCTTTAGTTTTTAAATTGTTTAATTTCTTTTCTGTGTCCTTAATTAGTTTATTTCTCTGTGAATTTATTGTATACCAAAAGATTTTGAAACACTTCTCAGTAGGTTTAAAAAATTAACTTGCAGAATATTCTGATTTTTCTATTTACTGTCATAGTCATCTTCAGTCTTGATCTCCCTGTATTCCTACTATTGTAAGAAATCCTGTTGTAGGAGCACTGCAGTATTCTTTTTCTATATTCTTGGTGAATGGAGAAGGCAGTGACTGTTATTTATTCTCTGTCTCATCCTTTACTGGGGGATGCCTTCTCACTAACAACAGACAAACAAATGAACATAACAGGAAGGGTATGAAATTTAGGATCATTCCCTCTACCTCTTGTGTTGTACCTTCACTGAGTGCCTGCCAGAAGTAATCCTGAGAATGTTAAATGAAACTTTTCTCAATTTATTACAGAAGTTCAGTCTCTGTGCTCTTTTTAAAATATTGACAAATGACTAACTCTAAAAATTTCTTTTGTTTTTCAGATGATCGGAGTCAAACTGTTCTCCCATTAGTGAAATCATTCTGTGAAAAATCCTTCAAAACAGATGAATCTATCCTAGTTTCTTTATCTTTCCATTTAGGGAAACTGTGTAATGGATTATATGGTATGATTTAATTTCTTTTTAAAAATCTTAAAAATCAGGGAAGATTGGAGAATTTGAACCCCTTGGAAAATAGCCAGATTTGAGTGTATCAAATGAAATTATAGTTAGTTAGATTTTGGAAATTTCCTCTTAGGGTGACCATCTGCATATTGTTTATTGTTTTTGTTTTGTTTAGACAGGGTCAAAGATGGAAACATGGTGTTTCATCTTTATTGGTTTGACTGATTTATTTGGGTATTCTGGAGCTTGTGATTTGGATGGTTGAATTTTCAAACTAGAAACATTTGAAAACATTATGATGTTCACTTTGTTAGTTTCTGTGCTTGATCTCCTCTTTGAGGCACAGTGCAGAGTGTGGCCCATAAGGAACTTCAGGAGGGAAAGGAGACCTAATGCCATCTGGATTCCCCAGCTGCAGCTGAGGCCAAATCTGTACTTATAATTTTTATACCCATAATCTGTGCTTGAATTTTCACTTGAGCACAGCACAACTTTCCTTGATAATTCTGCCCACCATATATTGTATGTGGAGGAACAGCACAAAATCATGGCTTTACATTATAATTTCCCCCTAGACTCTTAAAACCTTTGATCTTACCTACAGCTCTTTAAAATGAGCTTCTTCTTCTTGGTTATGTTAGAGACTATCAAACTGACCATTGCTTCACTACACATTACTTGAAATGGCTGTTCCACAGTTATTTTCAGAAACAGAGGGCTAGGACAGTCCATCCTGTGTCTATCATGTTTTCCAGTCTTCTTTTCTCTAGGTTGAATAACTAACTCCTGGTCTTTCTTCACCTCTGAACTCCATCTGACAAGTTCATATTTTTCTTGAAGTGTTAATGCCTTAGGACAGTTGAATGAAGTGAAAGGGTTACTTCACGTCTTGCCAGATATATTGCTGTTCACATTTTTCAGTATGAAAAATTGCCTTTTTAAAAAAATCTAGCAGCTAGGTAGTCTTTCTCTTTCCTGGCCTTGTGTGGGTGATGCAGATCAGGCTAAGCATGGTACCTTACTGCTGTTCTAATGGAATAATAGTCTAAAGTTTTAAGACCACATGTCCAGTTACTGAAAATCATTTTAAACTCTGTCTTCTGGAGAAAGTCTCTGTCCTTGGTTGATGCTTTCAGAATACTGAATAAGCCAAGTCTCTTGTCTAGCATCCAGAAGATCAATGAAAATACTGAATGGTAGCACAACTAGTATAGAATTTACTTTATACAGTTGCTTATCTTGTCAGTAGTAGTAGTATATGGGTAGTTTTCTCTTAGTTGTTTTTCCAAGCAGTTTTGGAGCACCTTTATAGTTCTTAATCTATCATTCCTGTTCCCTTGTTGTGAAAGTCATTACCCTTATTGCCTCTTCTGTTTCACAGGTCCTGTTATCCCATACTAGAAGGAAATTGAATCAGTTTGACAAGTTTTCCCTTTGCCATGTTGGCTACTAC
>VXAX01006476.1:740578-782829 GCA_013399835.1 Leptocoma aspasia | reverse complement strand
TATTTAGTAGTAGATTTTTTTTTTGTTTGTTTCAATTTTTTCAAACATGTGAAAGTAACCTGACTGACCTAATTATATGGCTTGTCCTTTCCCTCTCCAGCTATTAAATACAAGTACCGCTTCAGCCATTTTCTATTCCATTATTTGACTTATTTAAGATTTCAGCAACTAGTACTGAAGTATTTTGAATAGTGGAATGAAGCATATCTGACTGCACATTTTGAAAACCTCTTGTTTAAGATCCACTGACCTGTTGCTTCTCTACTTAAAGCTTGAATTTTTGTCAGAGTTATTAATTGTATTCAGCTTGATGATACTAGGGGAATTTGAAAAAGAAAATTAATAAGCATTTCAGCCTTCTTGATATCAATCACTGATAGCTTTCCTCCCTCTCTGGAATAGAAAATTGAGCCTTTTCTTGATTTTTCTCTTATTACTAATGTACTTGTAGTTTTTTAATTCCTCTTGCTAGTTACATTCCAGTTTGTTCTGAGTACTTGTTTGTACTGATTATACTCTGCTAGATTCAAGGGGGTAGGAGGAAGAGGAGGGATAAAATCAAGATATTTGATAGATTTTAAAGTAAGATTTGTTTGAGTACATTATTAATAGCATTTGTAATGAGGAAAGTTTGTTGTTTTGTTTGGTTTTTTTTTCTTTTTTTGAGGCATTTTTACTCCTGAACAGCACTTGCGGTTTTTGGAATTTTATAAGAAGCTTTCCACACTGGGTTTACAGCAGGAAAATGGGCATAATGATAATCAACTACATCTGCAAACTTTGGAACAGGAAAAGAAGTATATTTCAGTGAGGAAGAACTGTGCTTACAATTTTCCAGTAAGTAATATTAATTTAAGGTTTAATATTAATTTGTGTTGTGCATATAGTTCACTAAATAGGATTATACAAGTGACAGAGGAGTTATTCCTGAATTGTTCATTATTAGCTAGATTTTAGGTCTTTCCTGCAAAGTTTCAGTTAGTGAAGTTGTGCAAAAGAGTTAGCAGGAAATACTACTCTTTGCAGGGCCTTGAAAATTATTGGAGATTTTTGACTGAGGAAATGGTGTTCTAAGAGTTTACTGGTCTTATCCTTTCTTGCACATTTTCTCCAAACGCTTAGCACAGTGGATTTGAGAAAAGGTCTGTGAAACAGTCCCCAGGTTCAAACCACTTGAGTCTACACTTTCACATTCACTGTGTGTCACATCATTCTAGGGACTTGGAGATTGAAACTGAATGCTCAGATTGATGTTTTAGTCATGTTCCTGCCTGAGTACAGAAAGTCTTTTCAATTTTATGTGAGGTCTTTAAATACACCGATCATATTTCTGTAAATATTCTTTGTATTTTGACATTCTGCATTTGTATTCAATGAAAACATGTCTGCACCAAGAGCCAGTAGACAACTATTTTTTCTTCTGCCTTTTAAAGGCAAGCACACTGTATGTAGGTAGACATCTGTTGGTTTATTTGAGCAAAATCAAGGTATGTACAAACACAATCATATTGAAATTCAGATTCTTACTTTGCTGCTTGCTAAAATGTTCTTTGTTTTTGATGTATCCATTTGCAGTTTTTGGTAGAGTACAGAAGCCTTAACAATATTTATAAATCTGAAGTTTTATATCTCATGGTTTTAACCCTTATCTTCAAAAAAACCAGCCTGCAGCATGTCTGGAAGATAAATAGATTCGGTTTAGTTCTCAACTCTGGATTTTGTCTGGTGCCTGTGTTTTAACAAGGCCAGCAAAACCTCCACGCTTCCTCCTTAAAATAACAACCTGTTATCTCTCAAGTTCATCTCATAATCTCTGCTGGTGTTGTCCTTTAGCTGTGTAGTTTAAAAAGGACTTTATCCTTCCACAGGCCATGATTGTATTTGTGGATCCAAAGAACTTCCATTTAGAACTTTATTCTATATTCTTCTGCCTTTGTCATGACCCCGAAGTTCCTGTCAGATATACCATGGCCATAAGCTTCTTTGAAGTAAGTCTCCAATGATTCTTTGTTGCTGCTCACATGGTTTTATTTTATTTTGTTTTCGTCTTTAAGCTTACATTTGTGCCTGTTCAACCAAAATAAAAAGACTTGAGAAAATGTATTGAAATTATTTAATTCATCAGGGGTGTTCAGTTCCTTCTAACCTCTGTATATAGCCCATATACACACATTATTTTATTTAAGTTGTGTGACATTTGGCTACAAGAAATTAGTGCTAGGTCAGATTGTAAGGAGCAAAAGCTAGAAGAAACTTTTGATGGTCTAGTACCACAAAAATAAATAATAACTATAATAACTATAATATTTGAAGTTTTCAATACTACTAGAAAACAGACATATGGGAGAAAGGAACTTCCTGAAAACCTTCAGAACTGTAGTTTGCTGGTGTATGTGAGGAATATTTATGTGGAACAAATCTAAATGAAATGTTCAATTTAATATGAAACTACTTGGAAATTTATGTAGATGTAACAGCATATGTATTCTTATATTTCCATTCAGCTTATATAAATTCTACTCTGTTATTTTCATAAAATTAAAAAAATATACAACTGCATAGGTAACATCAACTATATGGAGTGAATTCCAGAAAATAAAATACACTCTCCTGAATATAGAGACCAATATAAGGAAATCTGCAATGTTTTCATACTCTCTCAGTGAGAATCCTTGTGTTTCAGTCTTTGAGCTTAGTTTTGATCCCATTTTGTTGCTGGGGAAATTGGTAAATTAAGCAGTTTGCTGAAAGCATTTAAATGAATAGTAGAGGGAAAAATGGCTTTATTTCCACCATTGTAAGACAGATGTATGGATTTCCAGTTCTCATTACCTATTGATGCCTTATTTTACTGAATGATAGTCCAGTATAATTGTTGAAATTGTAAAATAAGCATCTAATTCTACATAATATTTTGTTTTAGCTGTATAACATTATTAGGGTACTGCCTGAATATAAGGAAAGTATTCTAGCTCATTTAAAAAAACCTGTAAAATTATACCTTGGTCTAAATGTACATTTAGTTCTCATTGATTTAATTTTAACAGCTTAACTAGGCAACCACGTGACAGACAAAAATGAGTAATTTATGGCATGCACTGCTAGCTGGATTACTTTCCAAAAAATAAAAGTCCTTGTAGCCATTTCCTTAAAGCTTCATCTTGATTGGAAGTAAGCTCTTATTTTCACTGGGCTTAAAGAAACATTAAAAAACATCATCTAAATATTTCTTGTGACAAAAAAGTCTCATTCCTCAAGTTTGTGTTATGCGTGGTATAAAACCTTTTTTAATAGCATGGAGATGGACTGCTGGTGTTTTTTAAAGATTTATATGAGACTTATGAATCACGTAAGTCTCAGTCAAAAACCAAAGGAGGTAAGGAGTGAAAACTTCAGGTGGAAGGTTGGGAAAACTTACAATCCAGCACAGGCTAAGAAAATTTTGTGTTTTATCTTCTGTAAAGTATACAGCAGGCTGACTCTTAACTCTCCAAATTTACAACATTTGAATATTCCACAAGGAAATTTCTAGCCTTGCAGTGCAGCCTAAAAATTTTTTGGTAAATGTGGAATAGAGTTATTCTAAAAGCATGTTCCATAGTTAGATAATAGACCTGTTTCTTGTCTCATGTTCTTTATGTAAGCATATTTTTAATGTGATCAGTGGGAAAGTACACAACTTTAGGAAGCTGATATTAAACATTTTCTCTGTGTCTCTTCATGCTTGCTGTAAAGTAAGTAAGTGGTGGTGTGCCATAGAACTAAAGAATGTTTCACCTTGCTATCTTACTGTCATTTTTTAGGTTGCTAAGCTTTTAAATTCTGATGTGTATACAATACATAAAGAACTGGTTACGCTCTTACAGGATGAGTCACTGGAGGTAATATTTAAAATAAAAATCCACCTTTATTGGAACTTTTTTTGCTTGTTACATTGAGGCAGATGATCTTCATGTTTAATAACTCTTCACTAACACAGTAGAGTAACAATTTGAAATGATTAACAGCTTTTACTTCTGTTATGCACAGACTCTGCATAAAGATGTGAATAAAAAGGAGGAAAATATGAAGGTGTTTCATTTTAGGAAACCCACACTAAATTCATTAGCTTTTAAAAATACTAATTCCAAATAGTTTTAATTGTTGTATTATTTATTACCTTACAAACTCTAAAAAGCTTTGGATTTGGTACTATATTAAAATAACAGTTGATAGGATTCAAGGTCTTTTGCTTAGTTTTATTTTTATTGTCCAATTGAAGAGGTAGTAAAGAAGTTGTGTATGGTTCAAAGATCAAGATTTACAGAAAGAGTTTTGGTCCGAGGTAACTTGCATAGATACATTAATCAGTAATATTATAGTTAACATAGTGAGACTTTTTAGGATGGAAAAAAGAGACATATTTATAGTTGAGAAAAAAATAACCATTTCTTCTGATACCAGTTACTCCAGTAGTAAGTTAGACTACTCCAGTTAGAAAATTTGTCTGATTGCATAAATAAGACCTGAGACTTATATTGCTTATATTACTTACTGCATTAAAATATCAGTCATCAATGCAACTAATCAATGCAACTAATCTCCATGTTTTTTTCAATATGAGAGAGCAGTAACTTGAAAGGTGTCAGCAGGGATGTGTTGGTGAGAGTTAAAAATGGAGTTGAGTTAATTTACAGACCTTTTTGATGCAGCCTTTCTTTAAATAGGTGTTAGATGCTCTAGTAGGTCACCTTCCTGAAATCCTTGAACTAATGACTAATGGAGGAGAAAACAATGGATCAGAAAGCAAGGTGGGTATTCTCATGGGGTTTTTAAAATTTTCTTTCTAAATGAAGGTAGTAAGAAATTTCAGACAAACTTTGTAGGAAAAGGCTTTGATTGTTGACTTTATAAGCTTTAACATTAAAAAAATTTGGAAAGATTAGAGTTAGTATGAAAATGAACAGTTTATACATAATCTTCTTCTAATTAACCACAGTTAAGTGAAAACCAAACTTGGTCTTGTGTTAAGGGAATGATAGCTAATACCTATTTTGAATTTTTTTCATATTGATGCATCAATTGCTCATGGGTGTTATTTTCAGGCTTCTGCTAGAAGGAAGTCTATTTCATGAAGTAAAGACACTGATTTAAGAGATCTGTACTCAACTCCCACCTTTTCTAATTTAATTGTATGTGGATCTGGATGATGGTTTATTCCCTGACTCCTCACCTCCAAGATGGAACAGAAAGGATGCTGGTTTTGAGCATACTTCTTAAATGTATGATAAATTGAGATATTGCATCAGTGTAAGAACTGAATAAATTTATTTTCTTGTATGGACGGAAGTTGACAGTGTAATTTGCAAATTTGAATTTGCCAGATGTTCACAGCTGTAAATATATATAATATATAGCAAATTCAATGTCAGGTGTGGCAGTCTGTTTCATTTTTCTTAATGCTAAAGAGAATTTAGCTTGGTTACTATATATTCTTTGCCTTCTACTGAGAAAAGGTGTATAATTCCTACTAAAATTAATTCCTACTAAAATTAATTAAGGGATTGAGAACAATAACTGCAAAGATTAAGAGGATAAAAGAGAAATGGGATTCATTTGGTTTGAGAAAGAGAATGCCGAGGAGAGTTGGCGTGATGGTTTTAATACCTGTAAAAGGGTGTTACAAAGAGAACGGGGTTTAGTTTTCCTTTGTCAGGAGAAGGGATTGCAGATGAAAGTGTATTTAACTAGGTACTGAAATAGCTTTTGGATTAGTCTTCCCTTCTTATATTGTTGTGATTTGCTTTTTAAGCATAGTGACAAGACACACAGCTTGAAAATGTAAAATTATTGTTTATCTTTCTGTTTCTAGTTACTTTCTATTCCTGACTTGATTCCTGCATTAACAACAGCAGAACAGAGAGCAGCGACTTCTTTAAAATGGAGAACGCATGAGAAGTTACTACAAAAATATGCATGTCTCCCTCATATCATATCAAGTGATCAGATCTATTACCGTTTTCTGCACAGGATGTTGACAATCATTTTGACAAATGTGAGCCCACCTGTCACTTTCTCATTTGTTTTTATTTGTTAATGCAAGTTAGACCACTGGATATTTGCTATGTGTAGTACTTCCTGTGTTATATTAATCTTAAAGTCTTATCCCTTTAATATCGTGTATCAAGCCCTGTCATTTTTTCTATGAGAATTTTTGCTGAAAACTTGCCTCCATTTGAGGAGCAAAATTTGGATTGACAGTTTTCCTCCTACCCAAGACTTTTTCCTTTCCTTGTGCTCTTCATCAGTTTGTTTCTAGTTAAATCAAAACTTTTTCCTCTGAAATATGCCTTCTTTTTCCCAATTCCATACATTATGTTTGTTCTTTATGAAAGAATTCTGCATTTCTAAAATAAATTATCACTTAGAGCTACTAGTCTGAAATTTCACGGAGTTAATTCAAGAATAAAACTTTTGTAAGAGAAGATGCTGTAAGCTTTATTTTTAACACCTGCAATACAGAAGATACCTTGCAAACATGGAATATTTTAAGGTGCTTGTGAAATAATTAAATCTACAAGTTGGGCAGAAGGAATAAAGAAGCAGGTGTCTCATGAATTGGCCAAACTTCCTAATTCTCCCTTACATTATGACATTTATTTAAAAATTTATAAAGTTAGTCTACTTTTTAGCTTTTTTTTTCTAATTCTATATATGTTTTTAGTCATACTCTTTCAGATATGTTTAATTTTGTTCCCTTTATTTCTTTCAAGAATGTCCTGCCAGTCCAAAAAGCAGCTGCTCGGACTCTCTGCGTTTATTTGCGCTACAATCGCAAACAAGAACAGAGACATGAGGTTATTCAGAAACTGATTGAACGTAAGCTGATCTTCCCTCCATTACTGAGAAATGAAAGTTAGTTTTGACTGAAGATCTGTTTACAGTTACATTTATTCAGTGTAATTTCTTCCACCGTTGGAGGGACTATGCTTGGAAGACACTCAGTTGCTCATGTTATCACCAGCAAAATGTAGTGTGCATATGTGAGGAATATACCTGGAGCTTATGTAAAGGGATTGGGGAAGAGGCAATGCAGAAACTGATAATATGCCAGGACCCCTCCAACCCTACTTCCTTTAGCCAAAATTACTAAGCTGTAGGTGCAGCAATATAAAAAACAAACTTCCTCTGTACAAGTAAAATTCTCTAGAGGCTTCAGTGTAAGAAGTGCTGAATAAATCTGAGAAATTAATTTATTAATCAGGCACCTGAAGTTGATGTTTTGGTGTATGCTATGTGTTTTAAAGATAGCTTAGAAGTTTTAACAGTTCACATTAACATTCCTTAATGTTTACACAGTAATTTTGATACTCCTGTGATGTGGTTTGAAAGGCATACAGGACTTTGTTTAACACCGTAGCTAGTTCACTTGCTCTTTTGCTTTTTCAAGTGCTCACTGACAATTAATTGAATTCAGAATGTTAGTTTTTTAACTAAAGGAATTGAGGTAGGCTGAGAAATTGTCTTTTGGTGCCTATGATTATCTTTTAAGTTAAAGGTCAACCTGTGAAATGTTTTCTATCTGATATTCAAAACTTGACAGATAATATCTGCAAATTTTTGTTTTTCAGAACTGGGTCAAGGAAAAAGTTACTGGAACAGACTTCGTTTTTTAGATACTTGTGAATTCATTATGGAACTGTTTTCAAAATCATTTTTCTGTAAATACTTCTTTTTACCTGTGCTTGAACTTACACATGACCCAGTGGCAAATGTCAGGTATGAAGAATATGTAGCAGTGTACAGGAAAAGAATAATAAATATTAAATAATATATTAAGAATACTGTTAGAAGTTTTATGTTTTGCTTAAATAATGAGAATGGAGTAAAAACATAAAGAACCTTCAGAATGACCAGTATTGAAGATGCAGGGGAGTGTGGGAACAGTGCTAGAAAATTCCAGAGGCAGGTCAGTTCTGAGTGTTTGCGAGACTGATCAAAAGCACCGGGGCTTGGGAGTGAAGGGAACAGTGAGGAGAGGAGAGCCAGCAATAGGTGGGAAGAAAGCAATATGATGTTTCATGGGTATAGAGAGAGAACACAGCTTCAATCTCCATTCATTCTCTTCCATTTCATTGTCACTATATGTAAAATAAAACACTCAAGCAATTCTTTCAGTGGTCTGAACTAAACAGTTTAGAACAGGTTTTATGTTATGGAAAAGGGTATCTACTTCATTGTTAAGGAAAATTGAAAAATAATACAATAATATTAGGGAATTTGGTCTGTTACTCATTTTTATACAGTGTTTTTCCTGTTATTTGTGTAGTAACTGTTTTTTGTGTTCTAAACAGATAGGGATCAGTCAGTTATTACCATTAGGAAAGTAGATTTTTTTTGTCACATATTTTGTGTGATTTTATGCTTTTAATCTTGTTTCTGACGTGTGTCATTCATGTTGTCATCATTAACATATCTGAACATCTAATATTAATGCTGCACAGAGATTTATGTAAGCATAATTTGCACATACATGTGTGCACTCAGTAAGCTTTGCCACATACTGTTTATTACTAAGTGAAACTGTTTAAATAGACACTGTGTTCAGTATAACTACCGCATCTCAACTCAGCAGGATCCTAAAAATTAAATCATTTTGTACATACAGACTAATGCTCATGTCTCATGTCATTAAATTAAGAGGATTATATTACAACAATAAACTAAATTTTTATATTATCGAAAATAGCTTAACAAATATTTTAATTAAAAGCTCTATTGATACAATATTAAAATTTAATGGAAACTTGAACTAACTTGGAATACCTTAGCTGACATTAAAATTAATTTTGTCTTAATTTTTTTCTGGATTGTTTTTGTACAAAAGAAATGCACTGTCTCTAGTGGAGTGAAGTTTACAGGTTAGACATTGTTGTTAGCTGATGGTTTAAAAACAGACAGAGGGAGATTTCTCAATATCTCAGAATCAAGGGAATGAACCACAAAATTGTTCAGGTTTGAAAGGACATTTAAGATCATAAAGTCCAACCACTAAACCGTGTCCCTGAGTACCCCATGTACACATCTGTTAAATACCTCCAGGGATAGTGACTCCACCACTGCCCTGAGCAGCCTGTTCCAGTGCTTGACAAACATTTTGGTAAAGAACTTGTTCCTAATACCCGATCTAAGCCACCTTGGAGCAGCTTGCGACCATTTCCTCTTGTCCTATTTGTTGCTATTTGGGGGAAGAGACCAGCCCCAGAATACCTCCTTTCAGGTGTCTGTGGAGAGTAATAAGGTCATCCCTGAGCCTCCTCTTCTCAAGGCTACACACCTCCAGCTCCCTCAGCTGCTCCTCACAAAACTCATGCTCCAGACCCTTCCCCAGCTCTGTTACCCGCAATGCTCCAGCCCCTCAGTGTCTTTCTTATCTTGAGGAGCCCAGAACTGAACACAGGATTTGAGGTGTGGCCTCACCAGTGCTGAGTACAGGGGGTCAATCCCTGCCCTGGTCCTGCTGGCCACACTATTGCTGACACAGGCCAGGATGCCATTGGCCTTCTCGGCCACCTGGGCACAGCTGGCTCATGTTCAGCTGCTGTCAAATGGCACCCCCAGGTCCTTTTCCACCAAGCAGCTTTCCAGCCACTCTGCTCCCAGCCTGTTGTGCTGTGTGGGGTTGTTGTGACCCCAGTGCAGAACTGGCACTTGGCCTTGCTGAACAGCACAAGCAGAGGCAGCATCCAGATATAAACAGGAAGATAAGGAAGGGTAAAGAAGGGCTTTCTTTTCTTCTTTTTAGTCTATAGGATACATTTTCATCCTTGCAGTTGCATGGAATTGCAGTAACATGTCTTTTGGTGACTTGGGCTCCTTTGTACCAATGGACCAGATTTCCAGGATATTTAGGTAACTGATAAACTTAGATGTGCATATCACTTGGGAAATCTGGAGGTCTCCTTATTTTTCTAGATTAAAAAGAAAATAAACCAGACAAACCAAAGATGTTCATGGACTGTATTCATGATCTGTAGAGACTTTTTGAACACAGTATGTCTGGAAACAGCATAAGCAACAATCACTTCTGAAAAATAAGACCACCTAACAATTATTTTGTGTCAAATGCTAGCATGAAATACATTGAGAATTAATAATATATATTAAACATCTGCATCAAAAGGTGAATATTTGGGATGTTTATTTGGGATTTTTTTGTAGAATGAAGCTATGCTGTTTGTTGCCAAAAGTCAAATCTACTCTGAAGATTCCCACGGATAAACATCTACTTCAGCAGTTGGAACTATGTATAAGGAAACTTCTGTGTCAAGAGAAAGACAAAGATGTCCTGAGTATTGTGAAAAGAGTAAGCATTTTCCTTTTTAAGCAGCATTTAATCTTGGGTTTATCACTAAAAATTAAGATGACTAAATTTATGCTATCTGTTGATTTTCTCAATGTAAGAACAGAAGATTTAAAAATTCCATTGTCTATTATGTAATTTTGAACAATTAAAAGATGAGGTAGCATAGTATGTTCTGTGAAATTCAGGAGTGTTGATGTTTCCTTGGTTACTTATATTGCAGTTATTTTCTAGTGATTCAAATTCAGAATTTTGGCTCAATGACCATTTATGAAAAAATACCAAATGACTAGAGAAAGATTGAATGTTGATTCTAGTAAAACTCATCAGGTCTCTGTGAGACAGAGATATCTTGTTAGCCTATATATTTTACAATATACAGACAAAGCATTTGCAGGATTTTAAAATGTTACAAATGTGTTTTTAATGTGAATGTTCAAAAACTACATCTTTTAGGAATGTCCATGCTTAGTCTCAAATTTAGAAACCATGAAGTGAAATAGCTCAAGTAGGTGGCTTCCTTACAGGGCCAGTCTGCAGGAGAGAGACTGGGTGTACACCTATGTGGAACCTTCTGAGTTAGACACAGATTCCTGAGTTGTTTTTCCAGTCCTGGTTCCTAAGCCTGTGCTATAGCTATTCTTGCTGTGGTGCTTCCTTGAGTGTATTTTGATTTCCCTATAGATATTCTGTGAATCTATGCATTGTGAGTCTCAGCAGGGCTCTGGGAATAATCTCTGACACTTGTTAACTGCATTTGTACCACAAAAATAAAGGCATAGGCTTCAAATATTTAGGAAGAAAAGACAATTTTTTGCTTCATAGTGTGGCATGCCATAAATAATAATAATTTTTATTAATAATAATGTCATAATAAATAATGTTTTAATTGTCTTTATAGACGGTGTTAGAATTGGACAGAATGGAGATCTCTGTAGATGCTGTAAGTACTTACTAACTTTAATACTTATCAACTACTCTTAGTTTCCATTTTCATGTAGTGATTTTTTTATTATTATTGATTTTATTTTGAAGTTTCAGAAAAGATTTTACGAAAATGATTTATTGGATCAAGAAAAAGAGAGACAAGAACATCTCCTTTTGGAAATGGTATATTTTATCAGTACACTGTCATTATTTTTAAATAGTTTGTAGCTACATATTAATGAGGCAGTAATTTTAAGGTAGGGGAAATGCATATTTTGGAGAGGCCTGATAGGTTCATAATCTGTGTGTGGTTTCATTTTACACTTTATAATAGGGTTAAGTCCTTCAATGTAACATGTAACATTTTTTCTTTACTACCTAAATTTTGCTGTATCAATTAGAAAGGCAAATTTGAGTTTCTTAAGAAATACCATGTATAACATGATAAACTCATCAGTGAAATACCTGAGAATTCACATACAGCTTTCCTAGGCAAAAAAGTTAATCTCATAACTTCTTTTGTCCCAAGGAAGCCAAAGAATGCTCTGTGTTACAGGCTTTCCTATTAGCCAGGAAAGAGAGAAAAGCAAAAGGTGCAGTAGGCACTTCAGCACACAGCTTATACTTCACCACATCTCCACGAAGCCTAGATTAGACCACTGCAGTCCTCCCATCTGCTGCCTCCCCTCCAGCCTGAGGTGGGAGAAGCTGAGCAGCTGATAGGATTCAGAAGATCCTAAAATTGTTAGCATGGTTCCTCTGACTTGTACTAAATGAACTTCCTTGTAGTGAACCAGAAGACATTCAAAAGTGTCCCAAAAATGTCATTGTTCCCTAGGTTTGTGGTCCACTTTGATGTCAGTGGGTTGCAGGTCAGTATGAGCAGATGTATCTGACCCACAGAGTTCCTGCCCCTTGCTATTGTCCCGAGGTTCAGCTGAGTGCTCAGGACCTGCACACACACACACACCAAGCCTTGAGCTGAGCTCTAGCAGTCTTCATCTAGATACAGTTAATGCTTTTGTACTGAAAGAATTTGTGTGGTGCAAAATAGCCTCGGGTGCTACTGTGCGTTGTATGATGACATCAATTTTTACCATTTCTACAGCTATAATTTAGAAAAGCACCTGAGTTTTTATGATACAGGTCACTGATATGTGCAACCCTTCTGTATCACAAAGGCCTCATTAGCACTGTCTGTGAGAGGCATGCTTTTGGGGAACCTGAGATGGACACAGTGAATTGTGAAACGTTGCAGTCCCAAACAGATGAAGAGCCATTCAACCCACTTAAATGTATCTGACTGCTAAAGCTTTTAATACTGAAAATTTTAGTAGCTGACTTTGTAGAACCTATTTTCCAGCAACCCTGACCTGAATTAATTACCTCTCTCTTTTCTTGATTGGGTAGTAATTAGAACTTCATGAAAAATATAGATTAGAGCAATTATGGTTCACTTAACAATTTTCATTCTGAAAATGGTATAGAAAATAAGCTAATATTGTATAGTTTTTTTGAAGCTGGAGTGATATCTGCTCACCAAATGGAATATACTTTTAGGCTGGGTAGTATTACAGAAGGGCAAATAAATTCCATGAACCTGAACAATTTTACATGGTTGATTTTGTTTTTCATAAAGATTTATCAACTGTAAATGTTAATTTTAGATCTTTGTAAAGTTTGAATATATGTGACACACCTTAAAATTTAAGAAAAATATTTTCATTGAATTGTATGAAATAAAAGTGTTGCCTGTTCTATTTTCAGAAATATGTGTTACAGAAATGTGTTACAGAAAATTTTTACATTGCCAGCTGCCAATGTCTGTATCTTTTTGAATATAAAAAACGCCAAAAGCCAGGCATAATTTTAATTATAAGTTACAGATGTGAACTTCAACTCTGAGCTTTCTTCAGACTGTGGTTTTTAAATGAGATATGTACCCTAATTTCTTTCTGTACTACTTAGTTGGTTCCCTGGATATTCATCAGGGATTGTACTACTAGCAGGAAAGTAGAAATGAACTGTTATTTGGAAACACAATTTATTCCCTTTTACCTAATATCTAAGATAATTATTCATTCTTTTAGGAACAATTAGAAAAAGAGAAGCAGAAAAATGAAGGAAGATCTACAAATATTAATGATAAAATGTTTGAAAAGAAGCGTAAGTTTGCTTGTTTGTGTACATGTTTATGCATGCTTTACTCTTCTACAAAGGTAGCAGAAAAAGGAGCAGGAAAGAAACACTTTATACAGTACATAGAAATTTAGAAATTGGAAATAAAAATAATTTCTATATATTTTTGAAGTTATTTATGAAAAATTTCCTCATATTATATATACTATATAATTATATATATTTTATTTAGACTTTATTAATAAAATACATTACAGTTTTAGTTCTCTGTTATTTTTCATTTTGGGATATAGTGTAAGTATTTTTCTGTGGTATTTCTGAAGTGCTAGTAGCACTGGATTACATATTATTACTCTTTGCTCTAGGACTGTGATATGTCCTCTCTTTTATATAAATTGAAGTTTTAAGAGGGAAAGGATTATACTGGCTTTTTTTTTTCTTTTGTAGGTAGAGACAGTAAAACATCATCAGTGTTGGCAAAAAGTATCAATCTCTCTATTTCTGGAAGCTCTTCTGGTACATCAGCAGGTAAGAACAGTTCAAAAACTCACCTGGAACACTTTCATCTCACATCATCAGTTATAAACCCCAGCAAAGCTGCTGTTGACATTTGTGGACCCAAGTTTCACCTGCTGCACAGAGGAAAAGATTCTTCTCCTAGAACTGAATGTATTTTATATGGTTTTACTTTTGGTTTACTCTGTAGTATATAAATAATGACCTAAGGTTTATTTTTTTTTTAATTGAAGTATTTAAATCACCTCATTCCTTCATTTACCATAGGCTGACAGAAAAATATATTTAAAACTCTTCTTAACTATTGAGAAAATGCAATATTCGTATTAAAAAATGTTCTTTATAATTTTAGGCAAAGAAGAAAAAAAATCCAAGCTGGTTCGAAGCCAATCTTTCAGTACTCAAGTACTGCATCCAAAATACAGCAACATAGACAAGTGTCCTAAGTATCTTTATAATCTTCATTGCTTACCTCATAGGCAAATGTTTGCTAATAGACAGCTCTTATGAAATTAATGCTCACAGATTTCTGAAAGTAGCCTAGAAATGGTTATGAACTCCTCTTATGTTAATAAATGTCATATTTTATCATATATTAAAAATAATTTTCAATATGAATTGCTAAATCTAATTTTGTACATTTCTTAAAGACATTTCAGCATAACTTTATAATTTAATTTTTTCTTATAAACTCAGGGATAGCCTCCAATACTATTAAACAGCAGGATGGTACAATCAGAGGAACACTTTTGGAAATAACCAACTTGGTTTTGTTTTGTTTGGTTTTTTTAAAGTAAAAGTTCTGCTACAGGATATACATCTTCAGTACCAGGAATGGGAAAGAGTTGTATGTTATCCTTTAGTGGTAAGTAAGTCATTGTAATGTGTTTTACTTCAGTTTTTTTGTGTGGGTGTTGAATATGTGGGCCCAATTAGACAGGCATACTCTAAGATGTCATTCTCCTAAAGAAAGCAGAATAATAGATATCTAGTATGTTTGGGCATTTAAGTACTAGTCTAGTAAGTGTACTTTCCAGATTCTTTTTTTTCCCTTCATAATTGTTTTAATTTACATTTAAAAATAGTAAAAATAAACTGAGTTTGTTATGTCCTGGTTGGAATTTCAGATATCATAGAAAGGTTGGGTTTACAGTTTTTCCACACCTATTTTACATGGGTAGAACGAATATTGTGTAAAATGTCTACTGAATTAAGAGAGAGAAACCACTGTTTGCAGTTCTGTCTGCTAAATTTTAAAGAGTTTTGGTGATTAAAGATAAGATTGAGATTAATGGCTTCCTAGAGAAACCTGTCTTTCCATTCACTACCAATAGGCACTAGGCAATTAAATTACAGTAAATAGCTAATTTTTAAGCAGCTAAAGATTGGCCCAAGAAATCACAGTCTTTACATATGTTAGATACATTAATATTCTTTGAAAATGGTATTCCAGTTATTTAGTGGGACTTTTTCATAAAAATACTTGAAGAAATGTTAAGTAGAAACTATTCCATTAAAATTTTGGATTAGTGCCATAGGAAATATGGCACTATTGCCACAAGAAAAACAGCTCATTCTGTTTACTTTCTGTGTACTGTTTTCAAGCAAAATTCTTTGTCTGAGCTGCACCTCTGTGTTTCAGATGATTCATTCCGGGCTCATTCTGCTGGGAACAGTGGGAATGCTGCCTTCCCTTCTAGTTCTTCTCGCAACTTATTTAACTCAGCTGACCAAAAGAACAATGGAAATAAGGAGGGTCAGTCCCGAAAGATGAGCATGTAAGTTGTTGACAAGATGTTAAACTGAGCCTAGGGGGAATGTTTTCAAAGGGAACCCAAAAGAGCCATGTAAAATTAGGCTTGTATTTATTATACTTCTGCACATGGATTTTCAAATACTAAAATAGCAGGGTAGAAATGTGATGTATGCAATTGTAAGTGTTTCTAAGATGGCATTACCTTCTAATTAGTCTTTCACGTTGTTTCTCCTGCACATATTTGCATTCAGCTGGTATATAATTGAGAGGGGGGAATGGGACAAAGTGAAGATTAGTGCCTTTGGTATGTAATAACTACAGTCACAGTGATTTAGCTGCCTGTAGTTGGAGAAATAGAAGTATTTTTAGACTACTTAGTTTTTAATTTTCCTTCTTTTTGTGGACTTATATATGTTTATGTATCATTATGTAACAATTCTGTGATGCATTTTGAGACTTATGATGAAGTGGTAGTGGTATTTGTCATTAATGTTGCCTTCTTTGCCTTACTCTAACCATTTACAAAAAAAAAATCCAATGCCAGGCATCTCCCTCAGGCTGCTTTCCTTTAAACATCAGCCAGTGCTGTTCAGCATTTTTCAAGAACAAAATCAAAGATGTATTTTTTGCTCCTGTGCTAAAACTGTAAGTCATAGAAGATGACTGTGACATATACTCACCCAAATCTCTGTAGACTCTAGAAGCAAATTCTCTGCAGATTCCTTTTACACTATAACTAAATTACTGTCATTGGACTAGCTGTAATTTTGTGGGCTCAAACTGAGACTTTTCTTTGCTAGCAGAGATTTACATTCTTAGCCAAGGCAGAACAGAGAAAGGGAAGGAGCCAGCTACAGCAAGAAAGGGAGTCTGGGAAAGTAGACTTCAGTGTAACAGAAACTACAACTGGAAGCTAAGCTAGGAAAGAGGAAACATCCTCTACTGGTTTGCCAGGCATAAAGAGGAAACAATAATGGTGGTCTGTTTGGTGAATTAAATATCTGTATGAACATATTTTTCCACTTCTGTATTTTCAGTGTCCTTTAAAAAACAAACCAAAACATCTTCTCAGCTTTAGTCACGATTTTAAGTTAATAAAGTTACTAAATGGTAAAATAAAGCACTCAAAAGTTTAACAAACAGAAAAGAAATTCTCAGGACAATATTAATTTAGCTCCTTGATTTTTTTTTCTGCTGGAATTCTACAATCTTCACTCTACAAGATAAATAGTTTTCTAGAATGAACTCAAGCTTGCATAGTGGCCTGTAGTTTTTAAAACTGCTTTTATTTTGTAGAGAAGTTTGGAAGGTAAGTTGTGAATGCAGATGGACTGTTGTGTTGAATAAGTGGTTTCACAGGAATAGTGAAGGTGCCACTTCAAGGTGCCAAATCACTTCACCTCTGTCACTGTCTTTGCCAGTGTCTAATGGCTTCACTTAATACTACCCACAGTATTTCAGACTTTTTATAGGTGATCATTAGGGGGTCACTTATTTCAAAGTGCACCATTTCAAAGTCAGCAGGTAGATTAGTAGACATGCTGACATTTTCAGCTATCTGTAAAGTAAATGGGGCATTTATCTTTAGAACATAAAATGTAATGGAGTGCTACATAGTTAAAAAAATTAGGTGTGCTCAAAACCTCATTTTCTTTCACCTTAATCACTGTATGCTTCTTTTCCTCACTTTAAAACCAGAAAATTAGTTCAAATGTTGTAAATATTTTTAGCAATCTGTAGAAATTCCAATTATTTGCTGTCCCAGAAGGATTTGGGGAAAATGAATGGATTAATATTCACGAAGCAGTAAGGTGCAAAGGTTAGTTAGACATATTTTTTATACCACATAAAATATTTCCAAATTTCAAAGGTTTTTTGTATCTTTCATTTAAAATAAAACTGATATCTTTTGTTTAAATACAGAAGGACAGGAAAAGGCTCACACAGAGCAGTTTGCACTTTTGTCTTCAGGCAGGAGAGTGGAATGTAAGAAACACAGCTTCAAGTCTCTATGTACCATTCCCAAATGAGTACCCTATGAACAGAGTATTTGAAAGGAGGTGTCTGATCAAACACAATGATCTGGGTGCTTTGTCTGGTTCAGAAAGTCCCTGAACTGCATAGGGTCAGAAGCTAAAGAGGATATATCAGGGGAAGAAAAACATTTTTGGGAAAAGAAGAGGAAGCTTAGGATGTCCTACATTTAGTTCTGAGTAAGAGTTCTAGTGTTCTGTGTTCTTATGGGGAAAAAATCTCTCAAGTTGGTCTGATGTCTGCTGTGCTATAGATTCAACTTCTCTTTTGTAAACTGACCCAATACTTAACTGTTTTCCTAAGTGAATGAAGCAGCTCTATCAGGAGATATTAAGAGATACAGATACAGGAATGTTTGGTGGTAAATGCATTCAGTCACAGCTATGTTTAGATGTGCTTTTTTTATCTTTCTTTTACTCATTAAGTCAGGCCTGGTGCTAAATATATGCACACTTAAATTAAAAAAAACCCACAACAACAAAACAACAAAAATGTCAATTTCAAGTAAGCACTATTTTCTAAGTTTTATGATGGAAAAAATTGATACCCAGATGTATAAGCAGGTGACAGAAATCACTCTGTGAGAAGAATTTGACAATTGTACAGTGAGAGGTACAATTGAATAGATGCTCATCAATGAGCATCACTTTTGGTGGACTGATTAAGGCAGAAAACTCAGGTGAGAAAATAATAATTGGGTATTTTTTTAGACTGTATCATCATGCAGATTTACATATGTGCTGGTTAAAATCTGCACTGACCATCTCAATTCTGGCAAGACCTAACTTTTAGTTTGCTGGCTCTGCAACTACAGTAGGGTAACTTCTAATAACTTTCTTTTCCTAAGTAAATATGTGGGCAGTAACACAATAAGTAAAGTATAAGCAGATAAAATTAATGATTCTCAGTTTTAAGTGATAAATATTTGGATAAAATATTGTTTAATTGCTTAAGCCTAATATTTTCCATAAAATTGCTCTACAGAATATTGGCAAATGTTTCCTTTTGACAATATAGTGCAGTTTGCAGGGATGAAGAATTTCTGATTTCATATATGATAGTGCTCCAGGAATTTTTCAAAACTCAGAATTACTTTGGTGGAAAACTGAAGTCTTTTCTTACCACACTCATGCATTCAAACATTCACTTTGGGCTAATCAATAAGTATGTGCCAATTAAATTTTTATCTCTTTTTGAAAATTTTTATCTGGTTTTTGAAAAATTTTATCTCTTTTTGAAAATGCAAGAAAAAAATAGTAAATCATGATCCAATGCTTACAAGCAGGTGACAAAGAAGTATTGTTTTAGTGTAGGTGTCAGTTGCTAGGTCTTAGGTAATACTTATGCCATAGATAATGCCAGTATTATGTTAAAGCAGCACCTGTATAACTGAATGAGGGAATCACAAAAGAGATGACTACCTGCTTTAAGTACCTGATGGAATAGGAAAGAATCAAAAAGAGCACTGGTTGACTACTTTGTTCCACAAGAGATCTTACTTAATATGCAGCGCAGAGAAGTTTTTCTGACTTCCTGTTGAAGAGTTGCCAGTTCGATCATGAATCATCCTAGTGCAGACATTGACATAAATCATGAACACTGTGTTCTATCAAGCAGTCCAATCTTGTATCATTAGGCTATGTAGCTTTATTATATTCTTTTGAATATAATTCTTTATATTTTTTGAATATTATATTCTTTTGAATGTTTTCAGCTTTATGATATTAAGTTAGATATGTTTTGCTTGAGTTTATATTGCTGTAATTTGACTGCAAATTTCAAGATGCCATTGTTTAAAACTATTTAGAAACTTTATAGATTTGTCAATGAATATATCCACTTTATAGACAGCATTTAAGTATTTTGCATCTTGCCTACAGACATACAGATATTGGCTGATTTTATTTCACTTTGAATCAAAACTTTCTTCAAGGACGTGTGGTACAGGTTTTGTATCTTGTAAAAAGAGGGAGTTGGCTTATTGTTGCATAAAATTTAATTTTCTAATTTATTATTAGAAATTTCTAATTTATTATTAGGAAGTTAAATTTTATGCAACAACAAATCTAAATAAATATCAGTATTTTATAAGATAACACAACTGACCTGTAAGACATCCAGTTTGGTGCGTGACCATGATGTACCAGTTGTATGCTTAAGATAAATATCTTAAAGTAATGCCTTTCATCCAGTCATATAATTGCTTAGAAAGTTAAGCACAAGATTAAATACTTCTGCCACTGATCTACTACACTTTGAGTTGGTTACTTACAGCTCTTAATCATGTTTTCATCATGACATTTAAGATGCTGGAAGTTCCAGTGGGACTGGCATGCGTTTTGTGTCCCATTTCCCTAGTGGATATCCTGACACTGATATATTATCACATAATATATGCAGTTCTTAAATATTCAGCAATTTTAAAACAGTTAAACAGAACAATATATTGTGTTACTTGTAAATGATACTGTAAAATATTGATGCAAATTTATATTTCCAAGAGTTCTAAAAGTTACACCCCATTCTTGGAAATATTTCTGACTGATACAAATAGTTGTTAATTGACACAGCTAAAACTCTTTGAAACTGAAAAACAATATATCTAAAGATCAAAAAATTAAGGCATGAAAAATCCAGAAATTACCCAAATGACCTTGTGGTCAACAGAACACCTAGAAATCACAGTGTAATGTGCCAGACTTTTGGCACTTTTTGTAGCCATGAGTAGACTGCTTGTACCACCTTAACCATCTCTCTCAGACAGATCTCTACAAGGCCTTCTGTAGACACCTTAATGGAGAACTTCACCCTTCTTGAGAAGAATGCTCTCAGAATATATCCATTTGGCTTTTTCAGTGGGTGCAATAGAGCAGCTCATAATTTTTAAAGTACAGCAGCTAAGAGTTACATTAAAATGTTGTGCACAATAGCAGTTTAATAATGTTATGTAATTTAATAATATAGTAACAACATAGTATGTGTGTTTCTTCTTTTGAAGAAAAAACAGAAAATCAAACTCCTAGATCATCTGACAGAAAAATGAGGGAACCAGAGACTGGAAGAAGCAATGTTCTGGTGGGATGAGGTGGGAGCAGCAGATGGCACTCTCTAATGCCTGGACTGAATAAAATGCATCCTGCAATGTTAAAAATATAAAATAAATCTTTTAAATAAAATTCCAAGCTGTAAAATATGTTCTGATAAACAATGTAATGGTTGCAGAATTCTAACATCGTAGTGGAATGATATGAAATATAACTTCAGCTATGTGCTCTTAACTGCTGCAGCTAAGGAGAAGATTTTGTTTTCTTCAGTTATGCCTTTGTAGTTTGAAGTCTTGGATTTAGAGTGCACATACCCATTATTTAATTGGCTTATTTACAATCTTAGCAACCCTTAGCTCCCATATTTTAAGGAAGAAATAAAAGGAGTTGTTATGAATATGAAAAAGGAATCCCACATTTTAAAGAATCTGCAAACCTAATTTAAGACCAAAGTCCAGAACCATTGATCAGTCTATACAAAAACATAGACTTTCGAAGCATTGTGCTGTGAATTTGGAATTAATGTTTTTACAAGTACTAAGTTCATAAAAATTCTCTGTCAGTTTCAAAGCAATCTAAAAGCAAATGTCTCCAGATGATGTAAAAAAAGGTTTTATTTCATAAGTTTTGTTGTATAAATACTTGTTTTAATTTTAGTATTTCAAATTGTATTTTCACTTTAATAATTTATAATAATCTAGTTTTTAATCATCTGCTATTGCAAGATGTCATGGTTCGGTGATGTCATCTGCATTTGTTTGTATTAATGCTAATGTTTCTATCAAAATTTATGTGGAAAAACATGCAATCATATTTTGAAAAGTTCTATTTATGCCAATACTTGAGAGAGAGATTATGAAGCTATTGTCAGCTTCTCTTTCAAAATGGGGGCAGCATAAATGTATTGATATCAGAAATATATGGTTTTTAAAATTTATTGGTGTGTGATAAAGATGATCTGGTCTGTGTATGCATATGTGTGTGTGGTTACTTTTTATAATGTAAAAACATGAATGATGATTTACTCAAAATAAAACCTAGGACAATGCTGTACATGCATGTTCTCGAAAAAAAAATCTCAGGGCATCTTTTATAATTAAAATAAATAAAAGCACTTACCTATGGAGGGTATTTATTTAAAATAGTTATAATGCTGGATGTGTGCTGTCTTGTGTGAAGTACAAAATGTTTCTTTGGATTAAGCACTGTCTGAATGCTTAACCTTCCTACACCACAGTTGGATTCAGCTGTATTCTCCGTCTTAAGTCACAGGCATTGTTTGGATTCTGTGGAAATACTTAATTTTTCAGTTTGTTCTGCAGCCTGGCATAGGATCTTGTAAATCGCAAATTTCTTTAAAAGCTTCTTCGAGTTTTATGATCGTTAACATTCAGTACTGATAGAGGTGTACAGGTGACCTGGGCTGGCTCCTCCTGGGTTCCACTTTTGGTTCATTAATGAAAACAGATATCCCAGTTCCCCAGGCACAGCTGGCTCAAGTGCCAGCTACAGCTGCTCACCTGTGGGCCACAGGAGACTGCTCAGGCTGTTCTTAGTCTAACCTATGGCAGGGATCAAACTCAGATCATCAGTAGCCAGCTGTAGAACAGGACTTAAAACTGTGTTTGCCCTTTCGATGCCTTGCAGAGCAATGCAGGACAGTTGAGTTCAGAAATTTGAAGCTCTTTCTCCCCTTAATGAGGATGTAATGAGTTCTGTAAACAGTCTGTCTTTTGTTCCTTCTTGGCTGTCACTGTCTGTCATTTTAAACTGATTAATTTATTTAATGCTGGTACATGTGCTCTCTGCAATAACCCAAAATTCCTTCAATGTAATCTTTAAATGTGCTGTTAAAACATTTTTTGGACTGGACATTTTCCTTGTGCAAGACCTCTGGTGTCTTGTGCATACTTTCATCAGTCCTTTGCACTACAGACCTCCATCCAAGCAGTCTTTTTAGGGTCCACTTACTTCTGGGTTAGTTCTGTTAAACAGCACCAATGCATTTGAACCCTTCAGAGCACTGTGTATACCTGCTGGTCAGCTGTAGCTCTGGAATAACAGCTGAAGATAGCTGTGGAGTGGAATTTGTTGATTTCATACAGACCAGTGGCAGGAAGGACTGACTCTCTTTCTGGGTACATTTGTAATGCAATCTGGAGTCATAGGCTAGTCAGATAGCAGAGTCTGCCTCCTAAGTCCTTCTGTGAGTGGTTTACATAAGTGTCTGGGCTGTTGTGGGCAGACAGCAAATGGTAACTGAGGTGATTTTTAGAGATCTACCAGCTTCATCCTATAATGTATCTTTTGTATCTTCTCTAGCAGATGTATCTGTGTGTGTTTACTGATAGACACCTGTGAAGTTCCTTGCCAAAAGATTTTGAAAAGGCTTCTGCTCCTTTTTGGGCAATTATTTTGTGAAGGTTGTATGAGCAAGCAGAATAAGGCTGAGATCTGTTACATAAACCTGGAAGTAGCTTTTTGCATTGTTTCGTACTTTATACATAGGATTCTGCTAATTAAAATCTATTAAATGTTAAGATATTGTCATTCTGTTGGAAGCACTGCTCTGCTTGAATAAAGGAAATTGTGTTTAGGTCATGGAAATAGTTTTCTGAAGCATCTGGGCAACACCTTTTGGATTTTAGGATCAACTCTGTGAATAGATTTATTCCACTTTAATTGAGGTGTGTTTTTTCCTGCCAAAGTCTGCCTTAGTTCAGTTATAGAGTCCTGTTGCACAGTTCACCCTGGTGTCTAGGTAATATTAAAGGTAGAAATTCTGGGGTTAGGAGAGGGCTAGCTTTGTGTTATGAAATAGTACAGGCCAGATTTTCCAAAATCAGAATACCTAAGTTTTTTTTCAGAACTATTTTGTTTTTAATTCAAAGAATATTTTTAAGGCACATCATGTACTCTGGGAAAATGAGGTGATTTGATAGTCTGCATAAACACTTTGAAAGAGGTCACACAATGTAGACTTCATGGCAGACTTATTTTCTACAGTAGTAAAATAAAGATCTCTAGACAAAGGTTGTAAATTCTCTTTTAGGGCTTGATACTGCTTGTGTTTTTATAACTGACAAAATTCTGCTAACATTGAGGTCACTGGGCTCTTCAGTCTCTGCAACAGAAGATAACATTGAGGAATCTGCAGTGTTTGGGAATGAGCTTCCTGAATATTTTGGCATGTGAATGTCTGGGGCTTTTTATTCAGATTTATCACTAAAATAATTGATTTTTGAAATTTCACTTCTGTGATTGTTGCATTTTCTTTTACCAAAGGTAGATTTTACAAGTCACATTTTTGTTGCTTTGAGCCTTAATGAAGTTAGCTTGTTTTGTGGCATTAATAAAATATTGCTAGGATGACTTAGTGCTAGCTTGAGAGACAAAACAGGTTTTCATATTTCATATTTCAGCATCTTTTTATTATAAATTAATTTTTTAAAAAGCCTCTTACATACCGAAGAATAGAAACTATTACTTTCACTCACATTTTTGTTGGATCAACCACCCTGCCAATGAACAGTAATGTTTTAAAAGTTTCTTCAAAAATCATGAAAAGGAATGGTCGGTCCACTTTGATGACAGGAGGCACGGTGAATGCAGTTATTTCTGACCCACTTGCTGCTGCAGCCTCAGTTCCTTCTTCATCCACTTCAATAACTGCCTTTTGGACAACCTGAAGTGCAAGGCAGAAGGAAGTATGTGACAGAAGTAAACACTAACATGAAGAGTATTTTTCCAGGTGAAGGCATTCAGTTGAAGTAGGCTTCTGTGAAGGATTAAAGTAAGCAGTTCAGTGCAGTCTGCCTCTGTGAGGCTGCTAGAGCCCTGTGCTGTCTGCTTCAGCAGCAGAGGAGCCAGCACAGCCACTGTGCCCACAGTGCTCACAGGGTGGATGCTAGTTCAGGACTCATTGCACTTCTCCACATTTCTGAGCCCAGACCTCACTTGGATTTTGGGGGTTTTGCATGAAGCAACCATTGCATTTGTGTAGAGTGCTCCTCTTTGACGCCTAACAGTGCTAAGGAGTTTATCAGTTGTAGGAAATGTGTTTTCACCAGTCACAAACACTGGCTGGCTGGATATGTCATGCACAGCTGATTTTGTGAGAGCTTAGGGAAATGCCACAATCTTTGCTTTTTCCCCTGTGTATTTCTAATTTGTACATTTGGTAGCGCAGACTAAATATGTAGAGCAGTGAGGTACCGTCCTGGATTGAAGATTTTCCACTCCCACTGAAATTGCAGCCTGGCAGAATCTGATTTTCCATTTTTTTCATCTTTTCCATTTTGTTCTTTCAGTCTGCTTATACCTCTGAGTGCTTCTGCTGTGTTAGTGTCTGTATTGGTGAACTCTGCCTGGTCATCTAGTGGATTTCCAGCTCCAAAATTCCTAATTCTAGGAATTACTTATGTGAAAACAGTTGAAGGACTTCACCAGTGTTGAACTTTCTGCTGCATATTCTTAAATAATATATTTGTCTTTCACAATTCACAGGGACAGGATGCTCCTCTGGCACTTTGTAGCTGATGCACATATTGCTTCTAATATCAGTTAGCAGTTCCTGTTAAAGTGTGATTTTTTCATAACACAATAGAGTTAACTGCTGAGAATCAGCATGAGAGTTACATGATCAAGAGGAAGGGAGAAAAGTGCTGCAGATTGCCATTATATTTCCCAACAGTGAAATAGTTCATACCAAACCTGAAAATCACTGCAATTTTATCCATTAAATATGTATTCTTAGGATGTCACATCTTCCCAGAAAGGTTGTTTTGTTAAGCCACTGCAATTTTGAAAACGTGTAGGTCAAGCATGAGAGTTTTTGAAACTTGTATGGAAGTGTTTATTATACCACCCTGTTAACTGGCTAATCACAAAGGCAAAAAGGTGTATTTGGTGACCTCCAGGGATCCTTTCCAACCTTAACCATTCTGTGATTCTGGGAAACCTCTCCTGGAGTTACAGTCCTGGATTGTCTGTGCTATACAACCTTCCACAACCACAAGCAGTTGCATGCTACAATTTCCTTACCTAAGTTTATAAAGCTGTGTTTTTAAATCCTGTGCCTGAGTAATTTTATTTGGATCTTGTTTATAAATTCATCTTGTTTCAGAATTTTTTTTTACTTTTACTGTATTGTATGAATTTGTATTTAGAATTAATTGCTTGTTCCACACACTCCGTTCTTGTGGGCAAAAGTATCTCTGTGTGTTTTGTCTTTCATCTCCTTTCTTTCACCATGCATTTTAATTTTCTATTATCAGCAAATTGTCTTTTTTATAGACTAGCTGTTTCTTTTTCATAAGACATCTCTGGTCACATAGACCTATTCCTTCCTGATATTGATGTGATTGGCAAGTCCTTTGTCTTTCATTCTCTTCTGCTTCTCATTCTGCCTCTGTTTTCTATCAGTCTTCTGAAATTCATCTATGCTCTCCCTTAAGCAGTGGTACAAAATATCTCTTCCTGCTCCTCTTTTTCCATGGAGCTGTGTTCCTGTCTTCTTGGCCATTCACTGCCCTTGCCTTTACCTGTTTAAAGGTTCTTTAAACGTTTCAGCATACAAAGTGGAACATCTCTGTGGGTTGGAGTACAGCTATATTGTGCCAGTCCTTTCCTGTGAGATTCTGTTTTTTCTCTTCCATGGTGTGCAGAAGGAAAAGCAGGAGTGCTTTGACTTCTCTTTCTCACTGTTACCTTTTTGAGATTTTATTATTTAAACTGTCTAAGGTTCTTTATTTTTTTAGAAGTATACCTGTCTCTGGACTGTGTATTTCAAGGATTTCTTTCCTTGAAATTTTTCAAAAATTTCCAAATTCAAGGAGTTCTTTCCTTGAATTTCCTTCTTTGCCCTGGCTTTTGCCATTTGACTGTCATTTACATTGTCTTTCTTGTTCACAGTTTTTGTGAAACTCTGCTCATTCCCTGCCAACCATATTCCTCCTGAGGCAGAGCTTTTCTCCTGTGATGGGTTAGCTTTGGGAGGTGTTGAGCACTTGTGAGGTGTCACTGCTCCTTACCTCTACACTCCTCATACTTGAAGTGGGATCTGTCCTGATTAAGATGTGTAGATTGCACATACCTGGCAGATGAGGTACCTTGCTATTAGTGTCCCTATAAATTTGTATGACCATCTTGGCTGGGCCATTTATATACTACTATAATCCAAACAGCAAATAATTTTAGTAGGCTTACCTGTGAAACTGCTACATATTCGTGATCTGTCAGATGACTAAGATCTGCTGAACGTGTAAAGAGCTTTTTAATTCCAATACCTTGAAGCAGTTTCTTCATTTTGTATTTTTGCTCTAGTTTAAACTTTGGAAATGAAATATCCACTTTCCTGTTAAAAAAAAAAACAAAATTCAATGCAAACAGTATTGCACTGTTAACTTGACTGCTGAAATGCACACTATTCAGGAATTAAGATTTACATAGAAAAAGAAGGGACAAAAACTGAAGAGTCTCTGCTGGCATTTAGGTTGGTAGAAAATAATTTCTAACCTGTTGACTGCCAGTGATGCTAGAAATCATTTCCTTCTCTGTGTAAATACTTCCACCAGCAGTTACAGTGTCCTGATACCAGGGAGACATACTAATTTATTGACCGGTGAAAAGAATTGTCACTTCAGGAACTACATTTCACAGGAATCATTTGGGTTTACATTTTTATATTCAAATTTATCAATTCCTCTGGGTTTCCCTTGGTAAGAAATGTTTAATAAATGTCTAGATTTATTGTGGATTTTTCTCAGCAGTACTAAATTTAAGGAGAGAGGAGACCTAAGGAAGAATATGGGAAGACTCATGCCCTCACTGAGAGAGACATTTTTAACTGAGATGAGCCGAAGTTTGGTCCCCTCAGAGTAAAACTTTCACATGCCACTTGGGCTGTGGCTAGGCCATTAAAGGACCTCTACTCTGTAGATACCTCTTGCCACAGAAATGCTTAGGGAATGGGAAGAGGCTTAGGGAGACCAGCTAATCTTTGCTGGGCTTTGTTGCTTTGCTGCAGTAGACATCAAAGACATTAGGGCCCCATGGGTGTCAAAGCAATACCTGGTTTTCATGCTTCCAAGCCAGGATTCCACAAGCTCTGTAGTCAAATGGTCTTCAATTGAAATGTAGTCTCCCTCTTTTTCTGGGATAACAATCAGCATGTGGGCATTCCCTTTGTAAGGTATCTTTATCACAGTGCATCTTAAGTTCTCATCAAAAGTTGAATTAATTTTATCTGACTTGAACATCATGGGTACCTGTACGCTTCTGTATTTGTTTATGTGGAAAGTCTCAATTTCCGTGAATTTGGAATTAAATGGATAGGCCCACTTTCCTGAGGAAAGAAAGAAATTAAATAATTATGTGTGTTTAGATTTGTTCAGAAAAATGTTCTAAAAAGTTTAAAAAATTATAAGATATTTTCTGTATCTAGTTGAAGTGGCTGTCAGTTGTGTCTGGGGATGAAATTGTTGTGAGTTGTGAGTGGATGAAATTGTCATCCACTCACTGGGATGAGTGGATGACAATTTCAGTATATTTTATTTTTATTGTATATAAATTTTTTTTACAGAAAAAACCCAAAGTAATCCATAAAATAAACTAATTCATTTGCACAGAAAGAAGGGAAATATTTTTCTAAGGTCAGTTACCGGCCACTCAAGCTCAGAATTTATGTTTATCTTTGTTTTATCAATGCCTGGTGAGCATCTGACCTTTTCTAACATGTAACCTTCTCTGAAATTCTCTACCAGCTGTTCAGTATCCTGTATTTAATTTAATTATCCAGTATTTTGGGTGGGGATTCACTGACTTCTCCACAGAATGGTTTCTGCCCATCACTGGTATTTCTTTCCCTCCACCTGTAAGGTCATATAATGGGGTACTTGGGTTCTTCTGGGGCAGATGATTCTTGATGGAAATGGAGAAATTATTTTTGTTTCAATGATTTTGTGTACTATGTTAAATCAGTCCATGATTTTATGCCCAGTATCCAGCATTTAAGACTATTGTGATTAAGGCTTTTTCATTTTAATGGGTGAATGAAATAAAACATTGTTTCCAGTCATAAAGAGGGATAATTTGGAGATGGATTGAGACAGTTTGATACAGGGCTTTTTGTTCTCTTTGAGACTCTATTGTATGGAAGACAGCATAGAAGAATTGTGGTTCCCTATCATGAAAAATAATTTCCTATTAAATAAGCTTAATAGAAAAAAGTAAACTTAGATAGAGACAGAGAAAACAGGACATCTAAATTCATTTAAACTCCCCCTAGTGTAGCTTAAGTTAGAGTCTTGATTCTCCTAATAAATAATTATTCAGCAAAATAAAACCAGCGATTACCTTTAAAGACAGTGTAGTCCACAAGCACCAGTTTACTGTGGTGGTCCAGCTCTTCAAAAAGCCCTGGGATTTTTCCTTTGGTCATTTTGTTAATGTTTTGATTGATGAAAAGTTTTGCCTGTGTTAAGTTTTCAAAGTCCACTTTCAGGAATTCCATATCGAAGTACTGCTTAGATAAATTCAGGAAAGATTCCTTGAGTCTAAAGTCCTTTTGAATAAAAGAAATAATACCTTGCACGAGGAGAAATTCTTCATTCATTGTGATGTTGCCTATCAGTTGTTTAAATAAAGCTGGTAAATGTTGGTGATCCACTCTGTCCTTCACAGCATGGAGGTTTAGACCTTTTACAATTTGTCTGTATGTTTCTCCTTTGGCTGCCATCATACAGACACTCATGAGAGCTGACACAGAAAGGGGGGAGATGATTACATTGTTATCATGTGTCATTGCAATCTTTCTGTAGAGGTTAAATCCAAAATTTGCAGTCTTTTCAGTGAAGTTCTGAAGAGTGAAATCTTCAAGAGCTTGGTCTTCAAAATCTTGGTCTTCAAAAGGCTTAGATATATTTTTGTGATGATACCACTCTTTGGAAATAGTGACGTTATTTCTTTCCAAGAAATTACTCTCTTTATCCTCTTTCGGAAATTTAGGTTTGATATCAGCCTGGATGAATTCAAAACATATTTCACTGAAGAGAAGTATGTAGATTCCTGTTTTCATGTTGACATCCAATAACGAGCTCTTTAGAGTTGGGGTTTTTTTTCCTAGAAAAAAAGGCAACAAAATGACTTTTTAGTTTGTTCTTCCATTCACAATGCAAAAGGTCATAGATGTAGTGAAGTGGGCTTTCTGCATTTTCAGGGTATATACTCTAAACCCGGCCAACAAAATGTTCAGAGAAGACTAAGCAGGTCTTACAGGACGCCTCAGGCAAACCTTAGCATCAGACATTGTGTAAATTTGCAAATGAAATGCACTTTGCAAGCATAAAGTGAAAATATGATTGTCATCCATCTTTCCATAAAGCAATATATGAATTCTCTCCCATACAGCAGTGTTGAATTGCACCTTATGGAAAAATTTTGAATGGCTACAATCTTTGTAGATGCATTTTCCCATTGTAAATTAAACAGGATGTTCAAGACCACCAAACCTGCACAGATTCCTTTTGTATAGCAGTGGGCAAAGGGATAAATGAGATTAAAAGATGGATTATATGGCCTGTCATTAAAGTAGTAAGTGATTCAACAGTCTGGAATCACATGGCAATTGTTAACTACTCCTTTTAAGCTAAGGATCTGTAACAGCAAATTACGGTCATTGTATAATTTGTGATTTGGCATATGGGAAAGCTGGTTTTATCCGGTTTATTCAGAGTTCAGCTGAATTTCACAGTTGGCTGATTCAGGCTGTGGGAGTTAGTCCTGAAAAGGTATGTTGATGTGAGTACGGAGACATTTGGGTGCCAAGTCACGAGGTGCTTTTGGCAGTCAGGTGGTGTGCTATTTTCTTTTGAGATAATAGGTCACGTTCTGTACTTGCTGCAACACAGATGGGCTGTCATGACTTAATCGGGAGGCAGCAAATTCGATGAATGTTATGCCTGCTCTCGAGTGCATGGCAGAGAACAGAGCAAAATATGCAGCAAATACGTATGAATATTTTTTTATTTATTTTTCTTTCCCATTAACCCTTGATTCTTTTTAATGAGATTCCCAGTGTCTGGATTTTCAGGACTGGAGTAGGGAAGGGGATGACTTGACTTCAGCTCCTGCCTTGCTGGTCAAGCAGTGCATGTGACTTCTGGAGTGCTGGAATACTCACTGTCCCCTGGCAGGTTGAAGCAGCGCAGTTCAGAGCTACTGCAGTAACTGCTGAGCATTCCTTCTGCTTATGGAGTGACCCACTTCTGTGGGAAGTAACACAGGCACAGAGGTCCTGTTCCTGCTGCAATGCTGTACCTGCCCTGGCAGCAAGGAAGGAGGTTCTTTCCTCTGGGAATCATTCCTACTTTGAAGAAGCATCCTTGGACACTGCAGAGTCAGCTCTAGCGAAGAGGCAGGGATTGTAAAGTTTTGCTTTTGATCATATTCAGTCACAGGGAAAGGATTTTCTGCAGCAGCAGTCCCTCCTCTAAAAGAGCATCAGGCCTAACTGCTCACCAGGCACTGCAGAGTGCAAGCTCTTCCTCATCTTTTCTAGGCAGGGTGCAATTCCAACATCTGGCAGTGTTGCATTTGGCAGATGTCATTGTTGCGTCTCTCTCTGGGAGGACTGCGACAGCACTTGGCTCAAGTGGCCACCAGCTTCCCCAGGAGATGTGAAGGGACTGACTGGGAAAAGTGCTGAGCTGCTTTCCCGAGGGCTCTGCCTTCCCAACACAGATAGGTTTTGGGTGGGAAGGGCAGGACAAACGCAGAAGCTCTTGTTTACAGGTTTATCCCAAACTATTCAACACTCAAGAAAAGATTCCTGAATCCTCAGGCAAATGCATACACATATACTGATTTGGGTGTAATGAACATGGGAATAAGAACCTTGCAGTTGCACTAAGTAATCACTGCAAATCTGAGATTGCAGACATTTAAAGTAAACATTAAAGCAGCTGTATCATTCACCTTTACTAGTTAGAAATAGAGCATGTCCTCTAGAGCTAGGAAGAACAGTTCTGGGAACAATAAAGTAGAATTTATGTACATTATAGACTTGTATTTTTAGACCTGAGTGAAGCTTATTGCTAATTTTAGACAACTCACTTTATTTGTAGAGCAGACAGTTCATTAATAAATGTGTGTTAGAGCAAAGTGAACATTATTTCCATTTTAAGAACTATTTCTTTCTAGTAATACCAATATCAAAGAAAGAAGCTTCTTGTGCAAATGCCTTTTTCTTCTGAAGGCATTAGAGCAAGAGAAAAATCCATTAGAAGCTGATTAAGGTCTACAACCATTTAAAACATCACATCTAGAGAATCATCGATAAATATATAAAATTGCATTATATATATAAAATATAATAATCTTTCCTTTACAATCTAAATGCTTCATATAAATCTTATCTTACCTATTAGGTAGCTCTTCTGTTACTCTTCTCAATCAGTTATGTTTAAAAATGAGATGAAGGTGTCTGTCCCATTTAGAAGTTTTTGAACAAATATTTGCTCTTCCAAAGACAGATAATCTGGTTTTGTCTGTTATAAATTAACTGCTTTATAAACACTGAATATGTGTTTCCTATAAATGGCATAATAAGGGAGGGTTATATTCCAGTAAATCTGTTCTGTCTTTCATGAGAAACAAAAGAACAATAAATTCTTTGCATTTAGCCCTTGAGCACCCTATCATGATGTGGCCCCCCACATCCAATAGCCCATGAGAATTATTTTTCAGGCAGGCTCTGAGCTACTCAGTGGTGGAAGATGTATCCAATCCTGCTTAAATTATNGGGAGGGGGGGAGGGAGAAGGTACAGAACATTTCTAGGGGTGTTACCAGCTCCCTTGCCCTGCAATTTGGCCACGCTCAGACAGGAGAGGCCAGGGCTCCACTCCCCCTTTGAAGAGCGTGCCAGGTGTTCGGTGACGTATCAGTCTGCCAGCATCAACTCCTGATAACCACTGAGGGACGTTCTCCCTTAAAATACAAAGTGGGCCAAGCTGATATTCCTGCAAAAGTTATACAGAGCTATGGGAGGCATTAATAAATTTTTTGAATTTTCAGCTGGTCTTGCTTGAACAGATTTGAAGGCTGGCTTTGGGTCTTGAGCCTTATTAGTTGGGCAAGGCACATTCTTTAAGACAGTTCATTCAACAATTTCTGTAGCTTGGGATGGTCTAAACTACTCACTATTATATTGTTGCCCTCATTCCAGATAAAACATAAACGTGGAATTCCCTGTCTTCCCTTCATGCTCCTAAATTGTTTTCAAAAATACTCCCAAATGAAATAGAACACTTAATTTTGATTTGGATTGTAAAAGAAAAATTATTTGGCTTTAAAATATGAGATAAGGGTACTAGTCTCTAATTTTCCACTGAACTGAAAAAAAAATATTATATGCAGTCTAAGTGGATGTATTAGATGTTTTAGAAAGCCCATAAAGAATTAGGGCATCCAGGATTCAATTTAAAAATGGCAAACAAAACAAATTTTGTTTGTTGCTGATGAGTATTGCCTCTATAAGAATGTTTGCTTACAAAATGCAAGATTTCATTAGGAAGGGCTTAAGAACTGAATGTAGTTGTCTAACCAGATTTGTATCCTTGTTGCAAGGATACCATACTGGAGGGCACTTGTGGGGTTTATGCTCTTAAGGAGTTCAACAGAGGAGTCACAGGCTCTAGCTTCTTAAATTCTAGTTTGTTTCAATTAATTTAAAATAGTCTTCCTTTTAGAAGCAATCCCAGTCATAATAGGCCCCTAGTGTAGGCATTGTATTACAGAATATGGGAAAATAAGATGGGGTTATGAACTGAAGGCCCTGTAACGTCAGGCAGTCTAGTCCCTAAACATGAAAAACTCCACTGTGGATGCCCCAGTGACTTCAGAACTTCTCTTCTGTCCATGTGACTGGACTTTTTTTTTTTCTACTTCCTAGTCTATACATATTTGTGGTTAATTCAGTTGGATTTGAAATTCAAATGTCTTCTCATCACATGAAGAAATTTGCATTTGATATGGTTGAACAAAGCTGCATTACTGTGGTGTGCCTCTAAATCTGTGTGTCTTCTGGAGACTGTGGTGCTGGTTGTGGCCCAAAAGAAAATACAAGATAAACCTGATGGACACAGAGCCTGGCTTTTGTGCTCAGCAAAATCAGCAGTTATTTGCAATGACAGTAGCAAACAAGCCTCTTTCTCCTTGCACCAGGAGGCTGAGACATGTGGTCACTGCTGGAAGCTGAGTTAAGACACTCAGTATTGATGTTTAATATTCAAAAAATTGTTTATAGATGGTACTGAAAAGAGAGGTTTAAAGAAATCTGAAAGTCTTTGAATCTCTAGGCTAAATCTTTGCTGGACCACAAAGCCCATATCAATCCTGTTTTACCCAGAGGAAAAAGGAGGCTGTTTTGAGATGTATTGGCTGTGTACAGGGATCTGAGAAAATTGTCTTCCTCTCTAGTTACTCACAAAGCCCTAGCTAGTTTTTCATGCCAGGTAACACCTTGCTGAGTGTATCCACCATACACTATTGGGAGTAACGTATTCCTCCCACCAACTCCTATTTATATTGTCAGCTGCCCTTTGGATTCAACAGAGCTTTCTGAGCAGTTAAACTCCACACAACATATGGGTAACACTTCTGCCAAACTATACACGTTCACAGAGTGATTTACTGGGAGGGCATTGCCAGTGTGTGACTCTGGCAGAATTGCACTTTTCCACAGTTTAGGACAAAACCACCTCTGACACCAGAACAAGCAAGGCCAATACAAGTGCACTGCTGCCCAGTCGTGTCTCTGCTGGGAACTTGTGCCAGTGCTGAGGCTGGGCAGCAGTTGAGCTGAAGACTGTCTGTTCTATAATAGACAACTGGTTTTGGATGCATATGCAACTCTGAAAAACTTGGCAGTGATGATGTAGTCCAGGTTCCCACCAATCTGTTTGACAAAGCCCTGTGACTCTTGAGTACCTGGGGGTAGATACTGCAGAGGCAGATTCAGCTGCTTGTTCCAAATAGTCAGTTTCTGTTACAAGACAGAATTCTTCCTCTTGCAGTTCTTGTGGGGCTGGCAACACCTCTATTTCAACTGCTGCTTTTCCTCTTACGTTATTTCCTCAGTCAGTTTTAGGAAACCTTCTGTGACCATGAAGAAACCAGTCATCCTAATATTTGGGGTTTGGGGGCTTAGGCTCCCTGTGCTGACTCTGATTCCTCCCAGTTATGATCTCCTTGGAACAGCAAGAGCTCTTGCCTGAATAGTGTCTCTGTTCCACATTCCATGACCCATTTTAGCACTTTGTAACTTGACCACAGCTGAGATTCAAAGTGGGCTATGAGATATGGTGGGCATGACTGCACTACTGAGAGCAGTAGGAGTAGCAGGAAGGAGACAGGTGGTTTAATTACTTGTATCCGTACCAGCTTCCCAGTGAGAGATTTTTTGGAACTGAATTTCTTGCCTTGCTCAAAAAGGTAGTAACTAAACAGTTACTACATTTCACTTAAGGCCCTGCAAATTTCTGTCCCTAGCTAGTGGCTACCCATGTGGTTTCTCAAGGGCAGACACAGGGTATTTACAACTGTCTTGAGGGACCTAGGTGAAATTGGTCAGAAATACTGCCCATACTGGAGATCAATGAGAAAGTAAAAAGTGTCAGTTCAGGAAAATATTTAGGCTGAATGTGATCTAGCCTCTTCCACATTTCTTAGACTAAACAAAATACCAGAAATAGTGCAGGGGATGGATGATTTGCAGGGATCTGTAGTTCTTCTGAAGTCTCACTGTGAAATTACTCATAACTCATAACATAAACTAACATGCTCCAACAGTTATAAAACAGCTCTTTATACAGTCTTCTGAACATACTTAGTTTGTCAACGAGCTGATTCATCAAGGTGACTGCTGCTTCTCCCACTCCAAGAACGTACAACATAATTGAAATCATCAGGATGCAACTGTGGCTCCAGGCCCACACTGTTTATAAACTTGACCCCTTTTCTACAACTATTGCCACTGCTCATGTGACAGGATTCTTGTAGTGAAAGCCTCTTTGGCAGGCACCTATTCCTGCGTGGGGAAGTCACCTGAGGTGGGATGGGTGTACTACTGTACAAGGTGGACAAAGCAGTAAAGCTGTAGTAGCTCATAAATAGGGCTGAAGTATCTCCATTATGCTTTCAACTTCACAGTCAAGTGCTGTCTAACTGTCCTTGAACACACAAATGAAAGTATATTTGTCTGTAAATAACACATCTTACTGTCAAATCTTTTATAGGAAATGGAAAAATGATGAAACACTGTAACACTGTGTCCAGAGAAGTACTATCAGTTTTCAGTAAGAGGTAAAACAATCATCTATGATGTATGATGTAAGCAGCACAAACTCTGTTTTTTTCCAGGGGATGGAGTAAATGACCTTTTAAAGTTCCTAGCCTTGTTTCCTGTGATTTTCTGACTTGCAGCAATGAAAAGATTTAATTCACAATTATTTATTTATCCTCCATTTTTACCTGCAAGTATTGAAGAGTTCTAGAAGGGGCTGGCTGGTGTTTGCTGAGTCCCCATGGAGCCAGCAGGTGTCATCACAACCTTTAGTTCTCAGATGGGAAGAAGGATAATTTTGTGTGTTTGGACAGCTGCCCTTCTCTGTGCCTTACTAAGTTTTTGTCATGAGACAAGACTTGAGCAGGCAGGAGACACAAACTTAAAAAAATGGCACTGGTAGATATTTCTGTTCCCCAGGGAGGGCATTTCAAAGTTGTTCCAGTAGATGTGAAATTCAAATGAATTTCTATTTTAAGTTCATGGAAAAAATTCAACTCAAAAGGCAGGAATTACAAAGTGTATAAGAGATTGGTATGCCTAAGGGGAAAAACCTTTTTGTTGCACCTTCAGAATGGCAGAAAATTTTACAATCAATAACTACTGATGACCTGAACTTGAAAAATTATCTATTTGCCCACTATTTATTATCCAAATTCTTGATTTACATGCATTGCACATGCATCTCCTTACTGCTGTGATAATCAAGCTGAGTTCCTGGGATTTGCAGTGTTTGACTGTCTGGCCTGAAGCAACTACCTGATGTAATGAAGAAATCTTTGCAGTGTGGCCTCTGTAGCAGACATGCAAAAGGTGCCCTCTGGCACCTGTGAGATGTGCTGAGGGTTACTAAGTACCAAATGAGTGCAGGTTAGTGCTACCTGCATTGTCCAGGCAAAGAGCTCTGCACTGTGGGCTTGGGTACTTGTGCTTCTTAGGGGTTTTTGCATTTGAACAGAAATATCAATGCAGAAACCTGCTGCAGGCCTGGCACTGAGCGTGCTCTCCCTGTTGGAGCATGCATGGATTGGATATTTAAAAGCAACACTTCTTCCTCAAGAAAGTGTGTATCTACCTGGCTGTGCTCCCATGGAGTATTTCAGCAGGAATTAGTTTTCATACAGGACTTGCTGTCTTTGTTTAAGCTGCTCCAGCACTTTACACTACCTGTCCTTCCATGAGACATGTCCATGCCGCTCTGCTTCATTTCTACATGCTGGTCTGTGACCAGGCCCTTCCTGGGGTTTTTAAAGACAGTAGCTGTGTTGTGATCTATGTATCTATATTTTGAATATAGATACAGTATATACAGTATCTACATTTCCATTGTTTCTTTCCCATAAGGAAAATTATTTAGACAGTGAAATACTTCAGTGGACAGCAACCTCTGTCTGTGAGCTGTATAGGTACTCAAATATGGCTTTCTTTATGTTTCATAAGAATATTGCATTTAATATGTTGGCAGTGCCAGATGTGAGGTGTTAATTTTTCACTTCCTTGATTTAGGCGCTAATGTCACTTAGCAACCTTACTCATCTTTGAAATGGAACTTCTTAAGGACCCACATACATTGCTAGTGAGAATATAATTTGTATTGGAAAAAAATTTGGCAAATGGAGCAAATGCATGAACTGCTTTCAGTCCTGACGGAAACCAGGTGCCAAGTTTAAAGCTCTTTTGAGAGGTTTCTTTTAGGCCACTACTCTTCCCAGTTCCTGATATTTTCTGTTTGAAATGTCATCCAACTCTGAACTTTGAGTAAATAGATTTTCAGCTTTTTGAGATTTAGGTTATATTTTCTTTATCTCATTCTCTCTCTCTCACCTTCTCTCTCTCAATTGCATTTTATGTATTCTGAAAGTATTCTTTTTTTGCATCCACCATGACAAAATGATAAAGGTCTGAAACAATGACCTGATCCAGGGCAGACAGTTTTACAGTCTGTACTGTGGGAGGAAGTGGTGAGCTTGTCTTTGCCAGACATCAGATAATCCACACCAGGGAAGTTATGGAATCCAGGTTTCACTGAATCTGCAGGCCAGATAACTCTTTGTATGTACCAAAAAAGTGCAAATACTTTTGCTTTCAGATACTTATTTTTATGCTGGTAAATTAATCCCATCAATGTGTCAGAGGTAGATAAAATCTTAATATTCACTTCCAGGATAACAAAGAGTAGTGAGATATGTTCATGATTAACAGTTTTTGTATAAGTATCCATTCCTGTAGGGTGATAGGACAGCTGGAAGGAGGAGAGAAGAAAAGGATGTCAATCAAGGTTGCAGGAAGCTGAGACTTTATCAAACAGAGCTCAGAAAAAGTAACCTTGTAGGCACTCAAAACCCGGCCCAAGATTCCATAAATCCATGAAACATAAAGGGCCATTGGAGGTCTGTTCCTTGGCTAGTAACAGCATGTTCCCACGAGGCTGGCATGGACAATGCAGTCTCTCAGTGAACTCTCTGGGTCACTTGGAGTAGAAAGTTGTGTTCCCACAGGATGTGGACCGTGGGTCAGCTCAAAGCACCTCCACTGTCAGGACTCCAGTGGCAATTCAGCTGTAGGTTAGTCTTGCTTTTCTGTGCTACAGTCATCAGCACTGTTCTTTATGCCTTTTCTTGGAAAGATTCCTAGCCTCCTACAGTCAGGATTTTGTGCCAAACTGAAGCATTTACAAGCCTGTAATACACTGTATTATATATTCTTTTAAAGAGAGTGGTATCTGTAGTGTGGGAGCAGTCTTACTTCAGACACTTCCTGGGGCTGTGGCCAGATCAGAATAAATGACTGAACACATCCAAGATATCCTTCTTACCTCCCAGAAGGCCTCATCCAGCATCTTTACTTGTTCCTTCTTAGGCATTTTGATTGAAAGCACCTATTTTGCTCCCTATATAATGAAACAATTTTTGGATCCCACTGAAGTCGCTCTATAGTAAATGATAGTAACCTTGGTCAGCATGTGATTATAGAATGAATGCAAGATTTCTGCATCATATAATTTGCTTTTGATGGAGGTATTCATTTTTCTTTTTGGCATTGTAATGAGCATGGAAGCATTTGCATTGACAGGAGGCTTAAATTACAAGCCACCACCCATTCTTCTTCAGTGAGCAGCGGTGTCCTCAAGTTCCAGTCACTGTCCTTCTAAAGGACAGCCAGTCCTGTGGTCAGACTTCTTGTCAGCCAACATTTCTGTTCAGTAGAAGATAAGCGTAGGGTGAATACGATATTTCAGCTACATTTTATTGAGCAAGTGGCTATATTTAACAAGACTTTGCTCTCTCTGACCAAAAAGCAAACAAAAAGTGAACACACAGTGCAGTAATAGCAAAGAATTGAGGAATCTATCAAGAGAATGTAAGAGAACAGACTTTTTAACATCATGGTTCATACACTTGCCACCCAAACCTGTATCTTCCACCTGACTGTAGTTATCTTGCAGCTTAGGCACAACGTAGCCATGGTAGGTGGTGGAAGATCTGAGCTTGGGCACAAAGATGCTTCCATTCTCACGGAAGAATATAGTCATTGCACCTACTTTGATGCATATGGGAGGTCAGACCCAATGATAATCCACCCTGCCTGTACTCCATATAGGTTGGTCTGGCAAACATATTTGCCTTTAACCTGCTGCAGACATCCTGTCTCAACTCCTTCTTAGACTTGTGTACGAGTAATGTGGATCATGTGTGACAATGTGCTCAGATGCTCAGCCTCCTTCTGGTGTGTACCAGATCAAATTGCTCCTCCCAGGTAAGTGTAACATGATGGGCTGCAGCAGATCAGGAGCACAAAACAGATCAAAAATAGAGAACTGATGTTCTTCATATGAAAAAGAAACATATAAGATACAGACAGTTCCAATACTAAGGGGAAAAAAACTACCAGTGCTTTCTGTGTGGATGTTTTATTGTTATATCAGTAAATTTTATTGACATAGGGCTGAGGAAATAATGCAGTGGAACTGTGATGGGAAAGTGTTACTATCCTAAATCCTTGTGTGAACTTTTGTTCTAGCATAAGTGACTTCTTGGGTGAGCTTAAACTCTTAAACTCTTCAGCAGATGACAAAAAAAGATTTCTTATGTTAGAACAAAAGTTTCTGTACAGAAAATTTTCAATCTAGAACTATATTAGTTTAAACCAATTTTTTAGATCATAGCAGAACCTTGTGTGCATCCATTGTAATGGAAGATGGAATGATTCAGCACATCACTGAATATAATTCTGGGAAATTGATTTAACTCTTTCTGCCTTTTTGACCAAAATTCAACAGGCGAAGCCTTGTAAAACTCACAGCTTCCACTGCTAGCTAGCACCACAGCATTAGGTCTGCTGTCCCTCTGTGGCTGTGTGACTCCCATACTTAGCTGACTTACACAGCAGCTCTTACTCTTGGCATGCCCAGACCTGCCATGGTGTTTTGAGTTCTCACTGAGAGCTGAGCCCATGGGAGACTCCCTGTTGGAGCAATTACACCAATACAGCTCTGCCTGTAGCAGCACAGCTCATGCAGCTCAGAGGAAGTGGCATGAACAGTCTCCATATGAGACAGTGGTATAATGACATAACTTTATTACTCCACTGAGCAGGCTGTGGGTTTAACTGCCCTGCTCAGGCAAGGACCATGTCAGTAATTAATTATGCACATGCTGCAGTTTATGTTGGTAACAGCATGTCTAGTTCAAGTAGATGTGATTGATTCAGCTGCTGAGGCCAGTCCACAGCATGACACTGAAAGCCTGCAAGCAAACAAGCTCTAACAGATGAGGTTGCAAAAGCAAAAGTTGAAGCCAGGCTAGAAATTTTGTCTATGAAATGCAAATGCCTCATCATTTTTCAGTTCTGCTGAAAAGAAAAATGAGCTGTGCAATGGAGTCTTTGCCCAGAGTTTTATCTCCTAGTTTAAAATCAAGCACTAGGGAGTTGGGGTGGAAGAACAATGCAAAGTCAGCATGCTCACTGCAAAGCAAACATGAGCGTTATCTTAAATTTTCCCTGAGAGAGCAGAAAACAAAGGTATAAGCTAGCAAAGCATTTTCTCATGCAATCTCCTCTGTGCACTGAGTGCCTTAGCCACCATCTCCTTTAGAGTAATTTGGTTTAATTATACTAACAGTGGTTAACACTTCCATGTGCCCAAACCATAGAGTAAAGTTCAGTGTGTGTCAGTGTGTGCAAGTGTATCTGTGTGGGTGCATCTGTAGGAAAGAAATAGGACACTGAGCCTCAGTGCCAGGACTTGAGCAAACAGATTCAGAGCTGGGAGGACCTGGGCTGTGTTTCTTTGTCCATTAGCTGGGGTTTGCTTAGGAATGGTGGCAAATTGCAGATCTTGGGAAGGAATCTGAGAAGATTGCATGTCTTGCTGGAGCACAGCCTACCTAGGGAGCCCTGCTGGCATGGCTGCTTGACGTAGTTTAATGTTAATGGCACTGCTCAGTGGTGTGGGGAAACAGTCAGGAGAGAGCAGAGTCCTAAACCCCACTGTTGCTTTTGTCATCTCAACAGTGATGCATTTGAGCTGGGGAGAAATCTGTATTATAAAGTGCTGTCACCACAATCTCCCAGTAATTTCAAAAATGTCCAGATTTTGTGCCATCTTGACATGTGGTTTTGTTCACTTCCCCAGCTGCATGAGGTCTGAGACTCATCTCTTCTTGATGCACTTCAGGAGCCGTGGAGATATGCCCTGTGTTGGCAAATGTGATCTGCATTGGTTACAATATGATATACATGGTAGGCAGAGCTAAGCAGGAACAAAATGCACTGGCTGTCTTCAAGCATCTATTCTTGATTCTGCAGTGATAAGGTGATCTCAGCTGTCATATCCTAAAAATTGTGGGGTTTGTCTGTGTCACATTAAAGGGCACACTTGGAAATTGGTGTTTTTTCTGCAGGGGAGATCATGCCTACAATTATGGCAGGAAAAACACACTCCTGACTTCAGACTTCCAGCTTCATTTTTTCTTTCCTCTCATGCCCTTGTCTGTGCTACCCAAGGAAGGACAGCAGACTCAGTGACACCTGACAGATGACACTGGGATTCTGTATCATGGTCAGTGGCTCTCTGCCTGGCAGTGAGGCTAAGAGCTACAACCCTAAGACTCCTTTCACCTGAATTCTTGTTTATCATCAGCCCCCCCCC
>VXAX01006476.1:570705-740572 GCA_013399835.1 Leptocoma aspasia | reverse complement strand
ATAGAGATACCCCCATTTCCTCTGCCCAAGTGGCCTCACACATGGCCAGGCTGAGCCCCAGCACTGCCAATTCTGGTGGCCATGGGCAGAAGCAGAGTGAGATGATCTCCTGTGCTAACCAAAGAGGCCGAGCTTTTCTGCAGCCACCAGCTTAAGCACACCCTGGAACTTTGCATTTATATTTTACCAAAGTCTGGAATCATTAGGAAGTTTTTCTTCTGTTCTCTTCAAAGGACGCAAACTTGACAAANCCTCCAAGCTTTTGTTAAAGTTTTAAATGTTATACAATTATTAAGTCATGCTAGACTTTTACCTCTGGCCAAACATGTTAAATTGATGAAACAGTTATTTCCCATGCTTTGAAGCCTGCTATTTCAACACAGCAGGTAGTCTGATAATCTCTCAGCTGCACTATTTACCAGGCAAATAGCTTCTCTGTGTAAATTAACATAGCCAACCCAGGGATATAAAATAATGGATAGAAGTAGATCAAGATGAAATATAAGTGCTTCAAATGATACCCAGATAGCCTAGGGAGCGATGACAAACAAAACCAGATTCTCATGCTTGTCTCCTACAACCAATAACCTGCACAACCACATTCACATGTGGCCTGCAACAAGTTGTCCTTAAAAATGCTGGCTGTTTTCAGTGCCCCAGCACCAACAACACTGGATATTCCAGCATCAGTTCTGGTCAGAGGCTGGGAACTCTGACACATATGAATGAGCACACAGAGGGTTTTGCCACAGCAACTTCTGTGTTGCTGTCACAGGACTGACAGTCATTTACAGCTGTGAAGATATGTTTTTAAATAGTTTTTCCGTGTAACCATGAAGAAAGAACCTACTAGAGTTTTTAGCTGTGATCTCTTCTCAGTGAGCTCCTCTCCTTTGTCAATGAGTAGAGGCCTGCTGATGCCTTCCACTAATCTGTAGCTGACTGGCCCAGCTCCTGAAGATAAGACAGAATAAATAATGATGACATCTTATTTCTTGTAGCTATCCAGGGGGAAAAAAAAAAGGTGCTTTTGGTCAAGTTGCTAAACATCTAGTGACTGAATAACAGAGTATCAGCATAATAGATAAGGAGGCACAGAAAAAGGAGTCCTACTGGTGCCGGTTGTATTGCTTTCTTCAGTTTCTGGGCTGATAAAGAAAGCAGTGTGAAATTCTGTCTGTGGGACAGATCTCCCCAGCAGAGCTCTGTGCCTGTTAGACCCAGAGTGGTCACCCAGAAGATCCCTGGGCTGAAGATCCTGCCTGGGGGTGTCCCCGTGCCCTCTGTGATGTGGCCCTTTGCCAGCTCTCCTCATGGTCTTGCTGCCCAGCTGTGGGCAGGAGCTCAATGTCCTGTGGCCCAACATGCAGCAGCAGGCTTGGTGGCAGGGCAGGCCAGGGGAGGGTCTTTGGGGGAGAATTGGGACCCAGGGCTGGCTCCTTGCCTCTGATTCCTCTTCCCCCTGTTGCACCAACTTTTGCCTTTTGTCCAACATTGATCCACAAGGTTTGAAACACTTGGCAGAGCTCACTGACTGACTACAAAGGGGTGTTTTGGGGGGAATGTTTACTTTCCAAAACGTCAGTTCTTCATCTACCATCACCCTAAGGAAAGGGATGGCCACGTCCTTGCCAGGAGGAGTACAAGGGGCAGATGTAACCTCTGTGCTCTGGGGTCTGCTGGGGATGACTTTCACACATTTGCTCATCTGTTCTTCCCCTTGATTTTCTTCAATGTTTTACAGGTCCACAGTACACTTGGACACAGTACCTGTGCTGTGTTTCACATATACCATGTACTCAATCTCTGTTCTCATAGTTACTAGTTATGCCCCAAACTGTTTCCACCCAGCTCCCAGATCTGTAACTGAGCACTGGTGAGATGATTTTAGCTCTGAGGTGTCCAGCATCCTCTGCTTGTACTCTCCAGTCCCTTGCTATTATCCCACTGTGTCTGTACACCTTCATTTTTCATTCTAGGGCCACAGACACTTCATTCTACACAGAGCTCCTTGTTCTTAATATCTCCTGGTTACATAAATATCTCTATACAATCATACAAACGTAAGGAAAAGTTTAAACAAATTGGGTAACAGCACCTAACTGCTGGATAGTTACTTTTACAAAAAACGTAGCTAAAAACAAACCCCAGGCAGGCCTGGACAGGTCCAAGCAAAGCCTGTCAAGTGCAGAGAACCAAGGCCTGTGCTGCCGGCTTAAAAAAGCGGCCACTGCAGTACAGGCAACAACTGCTGTATTTGCAAAGTTAGAGGTTTTACTGACCTGTGTCTTTCCTCCTGCTGAGCAAGAGCTATCAGATCCCACCTGCCTGCAGAGTAAATAGGGAGTCTTTCCCTTGACTCCTCTTTGTAGGGAGGCTGAAGGGTGTGGGGTGGGAAGTGAGGGGACTTTTGGTTCCCTTCCTCCAGGTACAGCCTCAGTGATGGTGAGGAAAGAGCAAAACGCTAAACGCCTGCTTCAACAAACAGTGTGAGAGCCCAGGAGGCTGCTGGAGTTTTGGGATGGGGTATTCGGAGCACTTGGAGGCTGTTGCTGATGGCATTGCCGTGGTGCAGTCAGTGAAACAGGACTGGCACCTGGCCAAGAGACAAACACCTCACCCAAACCTGGGATGACCACAAGCACAGCTGTGAGTTCCATCCTTACACTCTATGGCTGCGTCAGCTGCTTCAATGGCTAATGAACCTGGTCATTAATTGTCCCTGAGATGTGTCTCTGGCTCATTTATATTCCCACACTGCCCATCACAGTAAATGGCGATAGCCTAGTGACCTAAGCCTTGCCTTTCTGCCCAGCCTTCCTCACTGTGTGTAAGCGCCCTCGAGATGTTCTGTGGAAGGCAGGGCACCCTGTTTATTCCTGCCCTCCATTTTTTGGGAAGGAGAGGAGGACTTGCTGGCGGAGCAGGCGCCACAGCTGAGCCGGCAGCATTCCCCTCCTGCACGAACAAACCGTGCCGGCGAGTGGGAGGGACAGAATGTTCGTCTGCAGGAGGGAGAGTGGGAGGCTGTGAAAAAGAGCTGGTCCGGAGAGGAAACGAGGAGAGTGAGCGTAATCAGGAAAACCTGTTTTGTTGCTTGCAGCGACGAGAGCGGGATTAAGGGAGTAGGACTTGGTGGATGGGGGGAGAGACGAGAAGGGGCCACGCAACAAACAGCGCAGCATGGATGTAGGCAGGGAGCAAGCTGTCTGCTGCTCTTTTGTGCTAAGTGTGTTGCCTGCCTCTTCTTAACACTGGCTCTGGCAAATCCCGCAGTGGAAAATCACAGCACGATGTCGACACGGCAGGAGCTGTTGCCGGATGAAGCGAGCCTAGCGAACGGCTCCTGGACGCCGGGAAATGGCCTGTGGGAGCGGCAGACGCCCCTCCTCGGCACCGCTGTGTCCTCCCGCGGCTGGCACCGCTCGCCGGCCCTGTCACCTCCCCGACACATTTTACTAACACGGAGAGATCGTGTAAGAGCTGCAGTGAGAGGAGAAGCACAAACTGTGAAGTGCTAGCTCTTCGCAGCAGCGCAGCTGCTCCTGTGCCTCCCTCCTACTGCCCTCTGCGCTCTTCTCCCTGGAGGATGTGAGGAAACAGAATTCCAGCATCCTGCTTGTGAAGGGGGCACATCTGTGAGGGCACCAAGGCTATAAGGGCAGGAAAGGAAGGAATCTCCTTCCAAAAGTAAGGATGAACAGCCTGCAAAAGCTGATTTAGTTTAGGTGAGAAATTCTCTTCATCTTCAAATCTCTCCCAGAACCACGTGGGGACAGCTTTCCTCCTACTATGCTGTATTTCTATGTTTATGTCTTCATCCACTTCAAAGTCGTTTACAAGGGAGCAAGCAACGTTTAATTCATCAGTGGCCTCTGTTTCTTCCACACTTCTTGATGTAAACAGAGAATCACCCTACTAATATCAATTATTTCCATTTTTCAACTGCAACTCTAGGGAATTCAATACATAACTAAGGATCTCACCTCTTTAAGCTCTCTACCCCCTAAAGGTTTTACTGTTGCCTTACTAGATGCCCATTGCTTAACAGGAGTTAACAGTAGAAGGGGTAACAGCTGAAACTGATCCCACTGAAGCTGCACCCTGTAACTGTATTTAATGGAGATTAAAAACCTGCAGTCGGGTGGGGGGGCTTGTTCATTACTCCTGTGTGGGTGCTGGGCCACAAAGGCACCCAAACAGATAGAGGAGTATGCAGGAATGTGCCAGAAAAGTACATGCATTTCTGTCACTGTGAGTCCTGCCATCGATGCTATGAGTTGTTGATATATTCATCTATACTGAGACTGTATTTAGTCAAAAAACACCTGCAAGCATCCTGTTAACAGAGGGTATTTACTAGGAACACAGAGCAGAAAGGGGGATTTCCTTTAGGCTGCAATAGGGGAGACAATGCTTTGCCCCACACTAATAAAGTCACACTTGCTCTTAATTTCACAGAGGGAATTTCTTCCTCACAAGAACTTGCTGAGGTTGTGTTCACTTCCCAAGCCGTTTGACTGCTCCCAGCATCATTGGCAATGACATTACACCATTTCATCTCTTCCCAAACCCCACAGCTTTAGGGAAAATGGAGCAAATTGTGCTCCTGATGCCAGACGCCAAGGCAAGTCCATTGAAGGTGGTTCCCAGCCAGCCTTCAAGCTGCCCTATGTTCTACCTAGGTGCCTGTCACCCCCACCTGGCTCAGATGATTTGCTCATTGCACGCTCCTTACTTACAGTTTTGGCTGTAAAAGGGCAAAAGCATTTAAAATATTTCTAATTTTCCAGAGTCTCCTTATAGGTTTTCCACAAATCTCTGCTGACAAATGCTTGTGTAATTGCCATCTAAATACCTCACCTTCCCATTCAGCTGCATCCTCCTTCTCACCACTGATGGATACATGTTTGAGGAGTCAGTAACTCCATCTAAATCTGTCAAATTGGTAGCACGTGGTGAACATCTTCAGATTCAAGGCAGATTTGATCCTCCTGCTCTCTTTTAAACTGCAAGAAACTCAGGAATATTTGCTGCTAGATTGATACTAAAAATGATAAAAGGTTTCTGGTACAGAAGGCTGTTGAAGGCAGCTTTTCACATTCCCAGTGCTGTCTCCATTAGAAGCTTGAGGTTTCTGTGACCCTGCAATGTTGATCCAACTGTTCCCATCTCAGATTTACTTATGGTAAATTACAACCACTTCTGCTTTGCTTGCAAGAATGTTCATAATTTTACCTGCTGAGTATCTCATATTAAGCAGGAGTCTTCCATTGTAATACAAACATTTCTTTCCAAATGCTGGCAAAGCTTAGGTCTTTCCTTGTCTTTCAGTCAGGTAAAAAAAGACATTCTTTTCTAGCTGAATTTAAAACAATTTCTTCCTTCCTCTTCAGCAAGTATCATGGTCAATACCCATAGTTTTTGATGATGACATAAAATAAAAACTGTTACTGACAAAGAGCCATATATGAGCTGGTACAAATGGAAATAAATCATGTCATGCATTTTCACATCTTTAATTATTAGTAGCAAACAAAATTCATATGTCACTTCAGCTAGTGATAGTTGGGTTAACTATTTTTCCTATGAAGAGTGTACTGTTTGTATCTCTATCAAAAATCAGCATGAGGAAGGGATGGCTGAATTCAATGGTTGGAGGAAGAGTTGTTGGCACTATTTCAACTGCAGTTGCTGCTGCTGCCTCAGAACCTTTCTCATCAACATCCAGAGAAGCCTTGTGGACAACCTAGGAAAAAAGAAAATAGGGTCACTCTGGGTAGTCAACAGACTCTTGAGAAATAAATGAGCCCTTTTAAAGCAGCCCTGCTTTGAGGGATCCACTGAGAAATGAGTAGAAGCAGAAGAGCTATATTGCTGTAGTCATGGCTGCTTAAATGCGGGTTAGGATGGAGCTATGGAAATCTCCTAAAAAAAAGTCCAAAATATTGGATGAAGAATAGAGGCTCCACATGTAATTGTCCATCTGCACCTCCAAAACTGAGTCTCCAGGGTGAGAAGGACAGGTTGGGCTGTGCCTGGGAACATTAGTGGTTTTCCTTGAGGAATCAGGGGTCGATGCTCCTCTCGTGTTTCAGATACTGCCCAAAAAATCTTGGCCAGTACCATTCTTGGAAAAAAACAGACATGCAGCAATCTAATCTGATCTCCAGTGTCACCAGGGGCCAATCTCCTATTGTAAGCTTGCAGGCCTGGGTGACCCAGCTGCAGGCAAGTTGGGAAGCTGGGAGCTGTATATACCTTGTGTTTCTGGATGCTACCACTGATGGATTTTCCTGCATGTTTGTGAAAGAAAGGAAAGGGATAGCAGCCACAGACTTACTTTGGAAACCTTCAGCTCTGGGGTGCCGGTGATGCCAGAGAGATCTGCCTGGCTGGTGAACACATCCACAATTCCCATCTTCCTAAGGGTGTTACGTATTTCATAGCTCCCAGAAATAGAAAATTTGGGGAAGTAGAGGTTCATAAATCTGTTAGGTAGAAGAGAAACACAGAAGGTGGTGAGAAGGATTTTTCACCAATATAAATGATGCTGAGAAATCTGTTTAATTTCCATGAGCATCAAATCCCAGGGGTTTAGACCCTGAATGTACAGTGAGCACTAATTCAATTGCTGGTGCTTCTCATGGTGCTACAAGTGCTATCATTCTTAATAATAAAAATAGCAATCATAATAGTATTTATCTGATGTTTTGTTTCAGGAAATCTGAGAGCACTCTGCTAAGCAGAACAGTAACAAGAGCCCCTCTTTACAGGCAGAGACAAGGGATAGCCCATGTTGCTCAGGAAGGTGGAGAGCTGAAGAGAAGTCCTGACAATGTCAGCCTGGGGAGAAGTGTGGCAAATCCCAGCATTTCAATTCAAATAAGTATTTTTGGCATAACTGGGGCATTTGGCATGGCTCCAGGAAAGGTCTGTTCCCTGCTGCCTGCACATTTGGATTCCATGTCCTCTCATTTTCTTCCTCCTCTGGGCTGGCCATGATCATGTTTGCCTTTGACTGGGAGCTGTCTGTAGGCAGCTCCTGCTTAGTGTGCTTCCTGGTGGGTTTCTTTTCATGCCCTGTCCAGGCATCCTCAGAGCATCCAAGTCACCCACAGCAGTGATTACCCCTTAGGTAGCTCAAGTATTTTGCTGCCTTGCCCAGAGACTGCTTGGGTTGAATACTGAATAGCAAAAGAGATGGGACCCAAACTGCAGAGCTGTAGCCCTCATTTGATACTGCCCAGTCACTAGAAAAGGATGGGACCAAGTGTGTCAGCACCAACAAAACAGTAGAAGAAAAATTGCTATTTGTTTTTCACAGTTTCTTCCATGAAGAATTTATTCCTAATCCCTCAATGACCTTGCACCACAAATTCAATTATGGTGATTATTAGATAAGGGTTTTCCTGATATTGCAGCTGAGAATGATACATTTTAATTTGATATTTGAGGTATCACATTATTAGCTCATATTCAGTTTGCTACCCATTATGTTTTTACTAACTGTGCTGGTATTTCTGTGATGATGCACTGAGATATATGGGTGTGAACTGCACAGCCTTATTAGTTGTGAATTAGGGCAGAGCTTGGTAAATTAAGCATGTATTTACTTGATATTACTCATCTACTGTTGCTAAGATCTCTCCCAGACAAACAAGGTTGTAAAATGCATTAGCTGATGTTGGTGTCAATGGTTGAAGCTAACAGAAACTCATTAGATATTTATAGTTTCAAAACAAAATGCCAAAAAATCAGGACATCCACAATTAATCACTTGCCTGTTCTAACAACAAGTGAATGCTGCAAGATAATTGTGTAGGACATATCATGCCTGTAAGCACTACTACAAACTGTGTAAGTTATGCTTTATTTAAGGTTCGGACTTTGCCTGCGTCACAGTGTATCAGTGACATAAGAGAGGAAAAACACACTAGCTGAAACCTCAGCATAGAAGATTTGGCTTAAAATTGCAACCATTCCTCTCAGTCCATGGAGTATTTTAGAAACACCAATCTAGGCTTGCTATTCCTTAGAGAGGAATAGGATGGTCTCTGCTCTGCTTGAGAGAGCAGCAAGTCCTCAGCCATCAACAAAAGAATAGTTAAATACCAACCAGCTGCAAGATTTTTACAACTAGGGCACACAAGCCAAAAATAACACACTCAGTTCCCAGAATCGCCACATTCATAGTGTTTGCAGTCCCCAAAAAGAAAAAAATACTATAAATTAGGGATATAATACTATAAATAGGAATATATAATACTATAAATTAGGAATTTTAAGCCATTACAGCTGACTGGCAGAAGATTACCTCTGGAAGAGATGGTCTGACCATTTCTGGATGGTTTCCTTGTCCAGAGTTTGCTCTAACAGCTTCATTTTCCCTTTTGCTGGCAGAACCAGAAATGCAGTAGCACTCCCATTATAATGCAGCCGTACCACAGTGCATGACAGCTCCTCATCAAAGTGGAAGTCAAATCTTCCCATCTGGTACATCATAGGAACCTTCACAGTTGTTTCAGCATCCACAAAGAACTCCCTTTCTTCAGTATGCTCTGCTTTAAAAGGCTTTTCCCAGCTGCCTGATACAGAGAAGGAGAATTTAACTGAATATCCCATGTTCTATCTCATCATAGACTAAATATTTTATAGCTAGTAATAATATTCACCTATTTCTCCATGTGTTAAATACTGAATTTTCAAACTTAACACTTTAGAATGTGTATCACAGTAATGCAAGGATCTTTTACCTGTTCAAAAGAGTGCACTGTATTCCATTTTCAATTTATGTTTCAGATGCCAATAATGAAATAATTAGGTGGTTTTTTTGTACCTACCACTCCTTTTCTGTTCAGGAGATCTAAGTGGCCTTTCTGTAAACATCATCTGTGTACTGATATACTGCATGCAATTAATATCTATTTACTTTAGTCATAAGCCTCAATTTGTAGATAAAATAATGTAGGATTGCATATCTGAGTGGTGTTATGTCAGGCTTAAGGGCACATCTAACCCACATCAGAAATGCAGTGTTTCTGCTTTGTTCCTTAAAATGTTCTCCCCTATTTGTCACTAGCTTCTCCTATATATAAATGTTAGTGTGCATGTATAAAGGACTCTGATAGGGGAAAAAAATGAGTATGTAGTAAATTAGGTTATTGAATAATGCATAATTTAAAAAAGAGGCATTAGGTCACATAAGTCTCAGTGCCTTCACTGAAAATTAGAAGAATATGGGACAATTGGAGTTATGGTTAAACCCAGGAACAGCAGCTCAGGCTGCATGGAAGGCTGTGGTTTGGAACAGAGCTCCTGGAGCTGTCACAAAGAGAAACAAGACTGTGTGGCCTCCAGTTGCCTCCCTATGCCAAGAGGGGTCCTGTTACCTCTCCACCACTTCCACTATGCCATTAGGGGATCTTCTGGCCCAGCAAGGAGCATTTTAAATTTTCCCCAGAGCAGTTTTCACTTGAGGTAGGCAACATTAGATTTGTTGATAAGAAGGAATAGTGAGAATGTAAACCCTAGAGGAGACTTACCTTTAAAGAAGACAAAGCTAGCCAGAAGCATTACAGTTTGTGGGTCCACGTCCTTGACCAAATCAGTAATTTTCCCATGTGTTTTCCTCTCTATATAATCATTGATCTGCTTTTCAGCTTCTGTGGGTTTGTTAAAGTCAGTTGTAAAAGCTTCCAGCTGATACAGAGCTTTGGCATCATCTAAAAACTTTTTTAGGAGTTTCAGCTTCTCTGTTACAAAGATGGCATTCCCCATATTGAGCTGGACTCCACCCTCAGGATGGTTCAGCATGTGCATTAGGTTGTGGAAGCCTTCATGTATCTCTTTCTCCTGAAGCTCTGTAAGGTTGAAGGCGAGTCCTTCCAGGATCTGAGACTGTGTGGCTGACCTAGCCCCAAGGGCCAGCATTGCAAAGGCAGTGGAGATGCTCACAGGAGAGAAGAAAATGTTCTTATTAGGTGTCTCTTGTGCAACCTCCCTAAAAAACTGGAATGCAAAGTCAGCATTGTTTGGCACAAGTTTGAGGCAAGCCATCGCTTCACCTCCGTGATGTATGTGGTGTTTAGGGTCATTTGGATCATGTCCATTGGGGTCACTGGGTGGGAGCTGACTGTGGGCAACAGTGTGAAACCCAGCCAGTAGCAAACCTAGGTAGAATGAGGTCTTCATGTTCTTGTATTAAAATCCTATAGGAAAAAAAAGGAGATGATATTATGAGGTAAGTAAATTAAATAGAAAGAGTTATTCTGTCATTACCACTGAATTAAAAAGTCTTATCTCTTTCTTTTGTCCTCAGTTTCCATGTTCTCCAATTCTTGCCAGAATCTTTTTTTTTTTATTTTCCCAGGCCTCCTGGCAAGTCACCATCACCCCCACCCTAAATACCTGCAAAGACAAAATTCAGCATGGATTAGTTGAATACACAGCACCCTCAGCAGGCTGGAGAATGGAGCATATCGCATCACAAAACACCTCTTGGCTAATCTCTGAAAGGCTGTGGTGCAACTCTGCTTTTGACACTAATGGTCTGAATAATTCCTTAAAATTTCATCATAGAAGAAGCCTGGGTGTTTTGTGAGTTAGGGGAGAAAGAGGAAATCCCTGCAAGTGAGCAGCAATCAGTAGCTACATAGAAACAGAATCTGAGCAAACAGGCAGGCAGGAGATCTTTAAATAAACTATTGGTCAGATTGATAAAGTGTCCTGTTTAAAGAAAGGACAAGTAATGGAGACTGTTCTTCAGTAGCAAACCAGATACAAACACCTACCTCTCTAAGGAATGGGTGGTTTGGTTTTTTTTTCTGAATAGAAATAATGTAATGTTTTAAATAAGAACCTGAAACAACGTGCTGTCTCTTCAACAAAACTGTTGGAGTGGGTTCATTTTCAGCACAGCAGAAGCAGTCAATGCCATTAACAAAGAGCAAGGCCTTATTTTTATCAGCTGCTCCACTGGTCAAAGGGCGAAGCGTTTATCAATGTGTTACACTTGGCTGTGCTAGCCACATTGCATTGCAGAGCTGACACTCTGCACTGCATAAGCTCTTTAAAAGAGACCTTGGAAATGGGATATGAGTGTCCCAACAGGCCTCATTTCTGAGGAGGAATCTAGGGCAAAGAAATGGTGCAAGAGCTGCACAGGATTTGAGGAGATAATGAGCCAGATTTGCTAAAATTGTGCACAGAGAGACATATTACACCAATTGCACCTTTCATCTCTGGCATGACTCAACGTGAGAGACTTGTCAGAAAGTGCTATGCTTATGGTCCTGCTTTCTCTATATCATCAGAGGGAGCAATTTGTATTAGTAGTTGAATATTCACTTACATATAGACTCATGAGAACAACAAAATATTTTGAAGCTATAATCAAATATTCAAACATTTACATGTTTGTCATAATATTAAAAAGCAGGCCTATTTGCAATAACAGCATTACTGACAATTGTAAGAACTATAAGGGTTGGGTTCTTGATAGCTACATTTTCAGTTACTGTACACAGTAGTTTTAAATTATAGTTTGGTCTCTTCTGATTTTGACATTGAAATAATTCTTGATGTATCTAGATACTTGTAACTCAACACAAGAGCTCCAGTTCTGAGTTTTTAGAACTGCTATCAGTGAGCCAATGTATTAGTCAGTTTTTGAAGAGAAATCAACTCTCAAACAAAAGCTTCAGAGTTAAGCCTAGTCTATTTCCACATATCCAGCAGGCTGATTCAGAAGCTGCCTGTGGATAAATTATTTACTATGAATTATTTACTCAGCTGCAGTCATAATTTATTAAGAATAACATGAATACCAAAAAAGAGAAACATTTCATTTTAAACATAAGTTGCCACCTGTTCTCTATCTCATCACATTTAATATTTATTACAAAATATGGCACCTGATAGATAGGCTTTTCTGTGTACGCCTCAAACTACCAGTTCTATTTATTTGAAATGCAAAGCAGAAAGAGATTTTAACTGGCTTGACCTCATAATTATGGTGAAAGGATATGGAATAGTTTTGCTGTAAGGATTCTGTAAAATATTAGTTACAGTTTTCTGAAGGCAATTTTCCCTATCCTGATATTTTTTCTCTATGTAGTTACAACATGTTCACATTTTGTGGCTAATTTATGTACTTTCATGGAATTAATTTCATTTTATTACAGCTCTAAATTCACAGATAATTAAATACAATCTGAATCATCCATCTGTTACTCAGTACTGGCCAATCATAAACAGTCAAGACTCATGAGTCAGAACTCAGAAAAATCTCAATAATGGTTAGTTTTAAAGGCATAAGATTATAAAAAGACATAGCAGCTGTGATTTGTAGAGGTATTTTTTTGTTGTTTAAGCCTTCAAGATACAAGTGGCCTTCTTCATTAGTCCCTGTTTTGAAACCTAAAGGTACTTTTGTAATAAGATTTGCACCCTCTGAACTCTCAGAATATGACTGGGGATTGTTATTTCATATTTGATACTTACTATTTCATTTTATGTTGCTGTGGCTACTGGGTTAGCAAGTGATCAACCACTGACAAATTGACAACAGACACCCTTTCAGCAGGAAACAGAAGATGCAGATTCTCATATGGTCTTAAAGATTGATGGGTTTTCCTATGGAGCATAGTTTCTAATGGTTTATTAAAAAGCAAAGGGCTGAGAACCTGTGCTGTAAAGCATTTAGGAAATTCCCAGACAGGAAGAGTTAAGTTTGCAGAAAGCTCTTTAAGACCTTTACTTCTATAATTTCCAGAAAAAAACCAGTTTATCCATCAGCATGGCAGTAGGAGTGAAAAACACTTCAATTCTAGTTCCAAATCTAGTCTGACTTGTTGAATAGCCTGGAAGGAAACACGTTAACCTCTGCCTTTTTTCTTTGTGTGTGTGTTACACAATGACAGTTTATTTCTGGTGTTCAAGAATAGGTTGCTTTAAAGAAGAGCTTTCAGTCAAACCAGACAATGATACAAGAGCATGCCAGCACTTGGAAGACAGTGTCTGCAGCAATTTATCTGTAGTAGACTTGGTGATAACATTTGCTGAATATATTACCTCTTCCCTAGCACACAATACTCCCTACCACGCAACTCAGAAAGAAAATGGAGAACACTGGGGTTAGCTGAAGTTACCTTAGAATAATTCCACCAGAAAACCTGGGAGTGGGCTGGACTGACTTTTCTGACTGACAGAACTTGCTTCTTTATGGATATAGGTATTTTGTCCATTTTAGAGCTGATTTCTGTCTATGATTTGAAGAGATTCTGGAGAGAACTTTCTGCCTTTAGAGTCCCATGTAATATTCCAGAAGATGGATATTCATCCCATACTACTCCCATAAGGGGTCCTCATCTCATTTCCGACAACATGAAAATTTTCACTACTAAAAAACATATGAAGGCATAGATAGAAAAGCTGTTTGCTCACCAGATGGTGCTGCTTCCCTCCTGATTTTCTGAAGGAAATCTGAGAAATTTGTTTCCTGAAAGCAGCACTGTGGGGGGACCAGGCACATCAAGTTACAGCACCACAACCACCAGTGGTGTCTGCTGAACTAAATATCAGCTACTCAGAGACTTGTGAAAAGAATCACCCAAGCAAAAAAAAAAAAAATCACAAAAGAAAGACGTGACTAGGCATATCTGTGTGTGAGAACATGACCTCAGAAGCCTACTGTCCAAGACAACCTATTCAAAGGAGCACCACAAACCCATGTGTGGTTTCCTGGCTGGCCAGACAGCTCTGCTTATTTAATCATATGCACCTGAACAGGTTCAGGGCCTATTCCAGATTGATTATCTAGACATTCACTTCTCTTGTCATTCAGAGTTTTGATACCTCTATGCCCGAGCTCCTGAGGAGATTGCAAACACAAGCCAAGTGCATTGGACTGTTCAGAGAATTCAACCACTGTGAATATTTCATTGAAAGTAATTCCTTTTGCAGTAGAAATGTGGAAGCCTAGTTTACATTATCCTTTAGAAATGTATGTGACTGTTGACAGGGCTGTTTTGTGGTTTTTCTATATTCTGTGAGCCAGCTTAGCATTGGAGAATTCACCCAGAAAGTGGCATCACTCACCTCTAAGCCTTCTTTTACCTGGAAACTGGTGAACATGAGCTCTCACTCTTCTACCAGGCCACCATGAGTATTTGCTGTTGAACCTGAGTTACTGCACACACTCAGGGATGAAGCATCACTGATGCCAAGAGAATAAAAAAGTAGACAAAAAAGAATGAGTGCAGTGGCTAGGATAGAGAGGTTTTTCTTCTCTCTGCAAGAACAGATCAGACCAGGCTCTCAGTTTCTACATTCCAGTGTACACCTGACCACAGCCTGGTTTCTGGCTCATTAAAAATGTTGACTTCACTGTGATCTTCTGAACATGTGAAAATCACCAATTTCTCCACTTCCCTCTCAATGGGCCTGTAATCTGATGATTACCTCAATAATGTCTCATCTAAAAGGGAAGTAGACATTAGATACACCATTCCCTAAGTAATGGTATTTCTTGTAGACCTTCAGTATAAAAACCACCAGAATTACTTAAAAAGAAGCAGCAATACATTTAGAAAAGTTCTTAGCACCCATCCTCAGGCTTTTAATGAATCAGGGCCTATTTCTAGCAGGAGGTACATCAGGGAAAGTCCCCGTTTTAGGATTTCTTGGCTCCAGAGACCACCTTGCTTTCTGGCAAGACAGCCTGCTCTGCTTTTAGATTCTAACTCCTCCTTCCAATGACCTGACAATGTGCAGGCAACTCATTGCCTCAATTGTGATGCCCATTTCCTTAATATCCAGGTGACACAATAAAGACCTCATTATATAGGACAGATGTCAGTATTAGATACAACCCTAGAAAAGATTTAAAATTGATTGCCTTCAACAAGAGGAGACACTTTTAAAGTCTCTATAGGAAGCAAAAAAATCACTACTTACAGCAGCTTCCTAGGATCCTGCTGTCTTCACCAGGACTACCCTGCAGCTCCCTCTCTTATTTATACAGGTGAATAGCATTATGAAAGCAAAATGTCCTCTAGAAAACATTAACCAGGACAGACAAGCATTATTACTTTAGGAACGGTGCAGAGTAAACAGTGAAGACAATTTTTCTGGGCAGGCACCTGATTTTTGCTGTATATGCATGGCCAGACCTAGTCTTTTCTTAGAACAGTCCTAAGAGTCTCCTGCATTTCTACACATCCTCCTGATGGGAATCTAGCTACTCATTCTGGGAAATATTTCACATGCATCATTAACTTCTGTAAACTGCATGAATTTATACAGTAGAACTAACTGAAGTGAGTAAAATGAAACATAGATAATACTAGACATGAGCCTAAGGAAAAGACAGCTGTGGATGCGTGCTGTAGCCAGATCTCAATTTAGTATTTTTCAACAAGATATTTTGCTTCTTCTGTACCAGACTTTTAATAGTTTTTATTTGGCATATTTGTTTTAAATTATACACTATTTCTTAATTACCTACATTGCCATTCATAAGGGCAAATTTCTGGGGACATCCCTTTTAAAATTAAAGCTGCAGTACTGATGTTTGTAGCGGCTGGGGTTGCTATAGGGATGGCAGGATGGTGGCAGAGATGTGCATCCAGGTCCCCATGGCACTGAGCACACCCCAGCCAGAGTGGTGTCACCCGGTGCCTCATGCAGCACTGGACTGAAGGACAAACTTGCCTTGTACTCACAGTGTGGGCTGGCACAAGGGGCAGGCACTGCCAGAAGGCAGACAGGGAAGGGCAGGCCAGGACACCAGATCCTGCTTTCACACAGAGCTGGACCCATGTGGTCAGGCCATCTGTGTTTTACATGACCCCTGTAAGGGTGTGCTCCTGCAGCACCCACAGGGACTCTGCTAATGTGGGTATGACTCAGGGATTGGGAAACTCACAGGTCAGTGCCCCAGTGAACACCTTCCCTCCAGGAGGAGCATCCCCTTGGGAGGTAGGGGATTTAAGGAGAAAAGGTGCTATACATCATAGAATCATTTAAGTTGGTGAATAAATCCAAGATCATCAAGTCCAACCATTAACCCAGCACTGAGAATTCCATCATTAAACCTTGCAATTAAGGGCCAGATCTCCACAGCTGTTAAATACCTCCAAGGATGGTAATGCCACCACTTCCCTGGGCAGCCTGTTCCAGTGTTCGTAATCCTTTTGGTGAAGAAATTTTTCCTAATATCCAATCTGAACATGTCCTGGCACAACTTCAGGCCATTGCCTGTTTTCTATCACTTGAGAGAAGAGACCAACACCCACCTCGTTGCAACTTCCTTCCAGGTAGTTGTGGAGAGTGATTAGGTCTTCCCTGAGCCTCATTTCCCCCAGCATAAACAACCCTAGCTCCTCCAGCTGCTCCTCATAAAACTTGTGCTCCAGACCCTTCACCAGCTCCATTGCCCTTCTCTGGACATGCTGAAGCACCTCAATGTCCTTCATGTAAAGAAGATGTCTTTTCTTGTAGTGCATGTTAAAGAAGGAATCTTTCAGAAAGAAAAGCTTTACAATAACAGGATAAATGTTTTGGAAGGATTTTCCTCTGGGCCATTCCTCAGGGGTTAGCAATGGATGGAAGCATTTCTTCTCCTCTTTTTTCCAGCCTGTGTGCTGGAATGTGAAACCACCAGTTTCTATGCATGTAGGGCTGTTGGAGCTTCTGCAAATCCTTTCCTTCCTGGCTTCTACCTCTTATCTGTGCAAAGGTAAGCAGAGTGGTTCATATAAGTTTTGATCCAGACTGCTAGCCAATGTGTTTGAATTGTTTACAGACTGAAAAAAGCAGCTGGGCACATGCAGCTAGTTTTTCTGTAAACCAACAAATGAAAATAACCTCTGAGGTTACAGAAATTACCTAAAACATATTCAGACTGAAGATGAATAACACATGCATTGAGAGAAAAATGAGAGCACAGAAGTTCAGCTATGAGTAGAGTTACAAAAAAAAAATGAAGGGAAAACCAATCAACTTAATATGACTTTATTTAAGAGCAATTTTTTCTTGCAATTGGAAGTGCCATTCACCTGATGACATTTGTATGGGAGTGCAAGAGGGAAAATGAAGTAAATAAAATCTAATCTGTATCAATCTCCAATGTTATATCCAATGTGATACCTATTTTCTTTTTCCTTATCTATATAACAATTTCATCCAATCATGTAAGCCATCCCGAAATTTGTTGAGAGTGTTTCAATATTTGATGTCAGATTATGTTGCATAGGAACCTGTAGCTCTCATTTTATGCAGGCAGCAAGTTTATGTAGGCACTGCTCTGGTATTCTGAAAGACAGCAATCCTTCCATTTTGTCCTCTTGGTCTGCAATATTAGGTGTCTTATTACTTTGAACCCTAAGTTACTCTGGAGTTTTTAAAGTATTATTATTAGTAGTAGTATTTATTGAAAGATCTTAATAATACTGTTTCATTTTTAAATTGACAACATTAACAAGAGTCATCCAGTATGAATTCCTTTCAAATCAGGCTGGCTGTAGTCCAAAAAGAATTAATTATTTAAATTAGAAGAACTGTATGCTTGCTTCTCTAGTAGAGAAACACTTTCATCTTTTTAAAATATTTGACTAATTTCCCTAAAAGCCATTTTAAAACACAATGGGTTGTTGCTATTCTGATGATGCCCTCTGGAGTACAGAGAGCACAGAGTCCCTCCTATGATAGTGCTGAGAGTAAATGTCAGCATGGAGCTGGTGGAAGCTGCATCCCACTCTCCCCTGCCAGACTATATTTAATTTATGGAGCTCTGTGTTTCAAGAGGAAAGGCACTCGTGGTTCACCTTCAAGTTCTTTCTTCTTTGCTTTCATGCTGTGCATTGGTCTTGCCCCCTGCCAGCCCCACACAGTAGGTCTGGGCTCACTCCAAGGGGGAATGTCATGCTCAGACACGAATTCCAGCTGCAGTGAGGGAATGCACATGCAGTACTGATCCCTGAGCCCCTGCAGTGAGTCCCTTCCCTTATTGCCAGCCTAGCATCAGTTTCTTTCTGCAATGCAGTCAAGACCTTCTGGGTCCCAAGGAGACTTATATTCTATCACTTCCGAAATGTGGCTTGGAGTCTGCTGTCTTCTCTTAGGCTGTGGTTGCACCGTTGCTGTAACCTGACCGAAGTACAGGATGCTGCTGCCAGAGATGTCTCATCCCCCTGCATCTGTGCCATCTCTCCAGGATGGCTGATGGTATCTGGGGGCTGGAGCCCAGGACAGGTGGGGAGAGGCTGGGGGAACAGTTTTTTTCAGCCTGGAGAAGAGAAGGCCAAAGGAAAGACTGCACTTGCTGTCCTGTCCCACATAATGGGCTACGTTAGAGAGCAGATGGAGCCAGAGGTGCTCAGTGGTCGTGAGCAAGGCATGGGATGCAAGCTGCAGCAAGGGAAACGCCAGTCAGGTCTATGGAAAGGAGTGTTCACAGGGAGGTGAAATACAATGGCACATCTCTGTGTGAGGCTGTGAAACTGCTGTCCTTGAAGACATCCAAAACCTGGCTGGACGTGGCCCTGAGCAACCTGAACTAGATTTCAGGCTGGTGCTGCTGTGAGCAGGTGGTGGGATTGGATGACCTTCCAACATTTGGGGTGCCTTCCAACATAAATTATTCTACTTTTCTAACAAGAAATTACTGTGAAACCATGCTCTCAGGAGTCCCTGTCTCCACTTGTGCTGCAGGTTTGCATTTCATCCTGCAGGGAAGTTCCCCTCTGCTTCTCACTGCATGAGTCCAGAGGCTTTTCCCTGAAACACTCAGCTCCTGGGAAGGTGTCACCTTCCTGGTCCTCAGGCGTGCCCCAGCAGAGCCAGCACAAGGGAAGCAGGCAGGCTCCCTCCTGGCTGCCCAGACTGGCTCTGCCAGAGCACAGCACACAAAATGCACACTGAGAACAAATCTAGTGGGCCATCTGCCGTGCTCCCAGCACGCCACAGCCATGGCAAGTGGCTCACACCCCTCCGTGGTGCTGCCTGTGCTCAGACTTGCAGCACTGCACAGGACTGTGCTCTTCTCCTCAGAGACTTTGACAGTTCCCTCTACTGATTGAATCTCAGCAGGAATCCATGCAGCTGCCTTGATTTCTCTAGACCTGCCTGTCTGCCTAATTCAGGCCTGCTAATGATACACTTTTTGGTAGCCTGTGTGGTGGAGAGATGGAAACTGGTGAACCTTGGAACAGGTGAACTTGAATGGGCTATTTAAAAAGTTGCTATGAAGGAAATATTTGATATGCACATTTTCTTTTGCATGTGTTAGTTAAGATGGTAAGTTTTCAGATGTGTCCTCAGTGGGGGGCTCAAGAAGTTGGGATTCAATTCTATTTACTTTCTAAGTGTGCAAGAAGCAGGTGTGCAAAAAGCATAACTGCACATGTCTCAACAGGTCTGACTGTTTTCTGTCTTCTCTTAGGACAAGCTAAAGCATCTCCCAAGATGAAGTTGTGTGATTGCAGTGGGGAGAGCTATCTCTGATTAGTGATAAAATCCTTTAGCACAGGAGAACACAGTTTGGAAAATGTTCAAGTACACACTCATTTGTCTTGCACATATACATTTATTATTGAGTACATTTATGTTCTTCTTTCTTGAGCCATAAATACACAACATATGTGAGTGGGTCTGAAAACAAATGTTGACAGTTTTTTACCTTTCATGTGGACAAATCTCCTTCCTCTCTGTGTCTGTTTGCTATTGCTCCCTATGGAGAACCATAGGGAAGAGGAAGACTCAGTGAACCTGTTGCTTCTATGCTCTAAAACTATGTGATCTGAACATACTCAGTGTTAGATCTCTATTTTAGTAATGGTTGCTCCTTTCACCAAAGGAAGGTCCTAGGTTTCTGCAGGTTTAAAATGTCTGCACACCTCTTGCCATGAGCTGTGAGACATGGTCCATAAGAGATTTAAACTCTGCAAGCTGCTCAGGGGTTATCAACTTCTGTACATGTCCTGTGGAAATGGTTTCTGCTTTCAAATCTCTCCTTAAAAATCATATCACCTCTGCTCAGATACCTTTAGATTTCTCTGAAATGGCTAGGAAATTGGAGATTTACAGAAATTGAAGCCACAAATACCCAGCAGAAATCTAGCTTATTATTTAGCTTGGTTTTAAACCCCATTAAGTCTGCCATCTCCTGTGCATTAAGCTGGTTGCTCCAGCATTTGCACTGTCTTCTCTTACCCCAGAATCTCATTTTTTGGTCGCATCCACCATATGTAGTGATTATTATGCACTTAGATACCTCAGAAATGGGATACTGCAGGTGATAAAGTCTGGAACTCTTGGAAGGGCTGTCACACGCCAGGTGCCTCAGTGGGACACATTAACTGCAAACCCCTGCAGTTAGGAAATGCCAGGATGAAGGTGGCTGTGCTGTGCTTTTTGAGGAAAGATGGGACTGGTGGAGTCCTGCTCCACTGACTCTGATTTGACATTACATTCCTCCAGAAGTAAAACTCTGAGGCCTCAGTCTTCCTTCTAAGCACAGATATTCATATACTTGAAAGAAGCAATATCCAGCATTTTTTTCAACAAGGTGCCTTTCCCAAAGGAAAATATAAAGATATCTGCACAGAGAGTCTTGAGATGTATTTGTCAGTGCCACATGAATTTCTGTATTTCCTAATACTTAAACAGACAGTTGTGCAAATTCAGCATTGATTTATCTCAGTTTTTAGCTGACATTGGGTATACTTTGCAACTATTTACATGATGGTGATCATGGGCATGTAGCAAACAGATCCAGCTAGTCTCGACCGTCACCACAAGTAACCTGGGCATATACAGATACATCCAACACAATCTGGCCAAACAGTGCACTGATATTAGCAGACAGGAGTTACCCTATGTCTTTTGGTGAAGAAAAGTGGCATGAAATATCTTTTACACATTAAAAATGCATTTTCATGCTAAGTTTCATTGCTAGTCTTGTTTTGCTTATAATGAGAAGACTTCTATGGTTTTATTTTTACTTTCTACCTTCTTTATTACTCCTCAGAAATTCACCCAGCTTTTGGGAGATGGTGGATATGGAGGTGACTGGAGATGGCAAGCTAAAAGGAAAAGCCAGGTTTTTGGGGCTCTGACGGTTTCAGTTTGTGAAAGATCTGATGCTCAGTAGCTGTTTCTAAATATGGCCATTTTTTGGAGATATTTATTCCTGCTCTAGTCAATTATCTCCAATGCACAGAGCCTGTCCTGCTCTTCATATTCTTTCAGCTGTTGAACAGTGCTATAAATCCAGACTGTATCATAAACATTAACCAGATCGGGGACAGATAACCATTCCTGAGGAACAGCAAATAATGTAGATATTGCCTGCATTTCTTTTTTCACAAAAGCCGAGAAACTTTCTAGTTAGGGGAAGGTCAGCTGCATGGTGAAGAGGGAAGAGCCTCTGACAGGGTGAAATACTCCTGTCAAAACTCATCTTCATCCAGACATGTTGTGTCGGATTGCCCAGAGCAACTTCTGAAGCTTTTGCTGAATCTGCTGAATAGTTTCTTCCCAAATACATTTTAGATGAAAAACTAAAGCATTTAATTTTGATAGTTTCTGAACTGGAACAGTATTTTAGAAGCTTCTTTAAAATGTTGTCTGACTCTTACAATACCTTCCTCAGCTCAGTAATTTGCTGCTTTTCAGCTGGGGTCAGACAAAACCTGCTGATCTCTTGGAGAAACTTTCAGCTCATTTACTCAGAAAATGAAAAGTGGTTTTCTGACAATGTTTTTCATCCAAAGGGCAAATCTGAAACTAGTTGTTAGAACTGCTCTGGCAGTTTCATTCACTCAGGAGCAGATCTGGGGATGAGACCAGTGGGAATTAGGGAAGGGTGTGGAGGACTATGTACAGGCACCAACCTGCCTCCAAGGGGAAAGGCTCCCTTCCCATGCACACTCACTTCAGCAGAGCTGGGTCCTGCTTCTGGTGACTGAAACTCCTGAATGCCAAGAAAGTACAAGGAATAGTTGACACAATTGATGCATGTAATATTGTAGTAATCAATTGCTGAATGAAATATTTTTAATAGTGTTCTTATGAAACCCATTTGTGTTTTAGGTTTTTTTTCTATTATCTTCAGGTGTGTTTAAGGAGAACAATATAGATGGGTGTGAGAGAGCAGCTGGTCCCAGCTACGAGATGGAAATCAATCAGTCAGAAGAGGCCCCGTGTCTTTTGGACTCAGGCAATCAGGCCCCCAGTCTTTTGGGCTAAGCAGAAGCAGGTGATCTAGTAATGTGAAATGTGCAGTTGTTTGCTTAAAAAATTAAATTCACATTTGGAAAAAACCAGGAAGAAGGCTGTGTGTCTGGTTAGGATCAAGAAGGGAAATTTCCAGTAAAACTGAAATGGAAGAAAACCAACAAGAAACCAGAGATAGCCTGTAAGATGATGGACTACAATGTGGAACCTGTAGGTGTCTAAAGTACGTAATTTATATCCTTTGTTGCCGTTAGGCATGAAACATAACACTTTTTTATAGTTCCTGTCTCATCCCTGGCAATAACCAGCTGGTAGTGCTCCTGCAGTTGGTTGTGAGCAAAGAGAAAGGGAAGGAAGGACCAGTGGAACTGTAATTCATGCAGTGCTGCCTTGCCCTTGTAGTAAAAGCATGCTGGACTCCTTGAGCCTTCCTACCTGGCAACCTTCTAACCTGTCAGCTACAAACCCCTCTTTCTCCTGTAGGTGCTGTACAGGAGAAATACCTGGACTATATTTCCCACCAGAAGCACAAGATGTAAAGAATAATTGCAAAGTGCAACATCCTGGTATTATTTACAAGTATTGAGGATACCACAAAGTCAACCTTTTCACCTTGAACTCCATCAGGAATTTCCATGTGTTTGTTCTGGCATGTTGTGACACCAGTGAGGGCTCCCTCTGTTCTTTTCTATTTTCTCTCTATTCTTTAATATTTGCAGATAAGCTACCCAGATATTCCATGTTTTGACCAGTCAGCACACTACTGCACAGGTATTGGGAATAGGAGTTTCTTTAGGCAAAGGTGATTGTGAAGGGTCCAAATGCAGATAATTATTCCTGCAGTAGAAGGGTTTTGTGGAGTTGCACAAAATGGGAAGCTACTTACAGGTGATCAGATAGCAGCAATAAAGGAACCAGCTACCAGTAGTGTCCCCATGTAACAATCATAGAATCTGTCAGGACTTTTGTCTTGGCAGTGCCCTGTATGTATCATGAGTTTATATACAGCCAGGAATGCCATATGCTCTCAATTCTTCTCAGCTTGTGATCTGAAATTCACATGATACATGATGAAAGAAATTGAGAGTGGAAAGTGGATGTTTATATACCTCATTCTTCCAGAAAAATGCAGTTACTGCTAAGCAGCTTTCCTTTTTCATCCTGAAGAGGATGAGGCTTTAGGATGGATACTTCTGAGCTGGGCATAAGCAGGGAGCTGAGAGATGTGGTCAGAAGGAAGATTGATTTAGCTGGTGGGTCTGAACCCAGTGAGGGTATTAAGAAGAGCAGTGTGTGCATCTGTGTGTGTGACTTTAGGCAGATAGGCAGTGGGTGAAAGCTGCACTGTGGCAGGAGTCTTTAGCTGCAGCAGATAACTTAGGAAGGTGTCCCAGGGGAAGAAACTCTCTTCTCCCTTACCTGAGCTGCCCCTGCAGTGTCAGATGGTCTTCCTGGGAAGGGTTAAGTGGTCTCAGAGGTGGCAAAGCATCTTTATCCCTTAAACATTTCCATCTTCCCTCCGCCCCTTCTTTTCCTCCCCACCTCTCAGTCACCTTCACAGAAAAGGCCCTGATCATAATTTTCCACATTGGCACAAATACTTTCATGCCCCTCAGACCCCTGCACTCTTACCCCAAAACAGCCAGAGGTAGGATGTCCATTCATTGGAAGCTGCAGATTTGATTTTTTGAGTTTCCTGATTCCCCCTTCAGGTTTTCTGCTATGAGACTTCCTAGATCTTTTTCATGCTATGTGAATGTCTCTGTTCTGATCAGCTGAAGTCTGTGGAAGCCATCTAGGTACCAAAGAAGTAGATACCCTAGTTATTTACTAATGATGGGGATTAGACCTTCCCAAAAATCCTACATCTTTCTACAATTTGTGCTCAGTGATCTATGCTTGCCCTATTGCTTTCTTTAAAAGTTTAATTTAAAAATCATCTTCATGCCAGAGAAAATGTCATCTGCCTTCTTACCTGGATAAAGAAGAGCTTCTTTGTACAGAGTAGACTGTCACTGCCCAAATGAGCTTCAGCTGGGCATGAATTAATTAACTGAATGAGTTAATCTATGACACAGATCGCTAATGTGAGTTTAATGTCCTTAGCTACTAAAATCTAATGGTATCCATGGCACTTTCAGAAGGACCCCATCACATTCATCTGACCTTTATTGCTTTTTCTACTGTCTTTATATTGTTTGAACAGGCTTACACAGTGAACACACTGTTATACATTAAACAGCAAATAAAGTTTATACAGTAGCTGTAGAGCAAGCAGTGACATTGCTCTTCTGGGCACAGCTGCATGCCAGCACAGGAGAGCAAAAATGACACTGAGTGCTCCCAAAGGCTCTGCTGTTTCTTGCTGTCTCCTAAGGTGCATGCCAGAAATGAAGGGCAAAGGGATTTTCACAGAGCTTCTCTAGCAAAAGGCTGGTAGGATGTAGCCAATACTCTCCTTCTCCTGCTTTTCTGATTCAAAGTCCTTCAGAGGAAGGCAACAGCAGCATGGCTCCAAATTCAGACAAATAAAGTTGTTTTCTTCATAAATCCTGACAAGCTATAGTGCTAGTTGCATGTGACAGATGCAACATTTCTTCTTGAGACATCTTTTCTAAATTGCACTTCATGCTTGAAAAATCGACCTCTTCTTTGAGGCTGTGTCACTTTTATTCTTTTCCCCATGTCTGATTACTAGAAAGAGAATATTTTGGTCCATTACACTTCCAAATATAGAGAAATATTAGGATTAATTACAATAATAATTACAAAGTTGAAGCCATACTTTATGTGGTACTTTGAATTAACTCAATGACAGACACTAAGCTATCACAAATAACAAATCATGCCTATTTCATTTTCTAGCTGAGTGTTGAACAACTTCCTAGTTTGTGGTTTTAAGATTAATTTAGCCTTTAGACCAAAGGTGTCATGATGAGAGGCTCTTAAGGCTAAATAGGAAGCCTCTAAGTGGTAAATTACACATTGATAAATGAAGATGTTTAATATGCTGAATATTGCTAGAGATACTTAGTCTGACTATGCCCACTCTAAAATATCCCTCAAAATTTTGCTTCCTATATCCCATAGGGCTCAGCATGACTACAAGGGAACAGCCCAGAGTTCACAGAGAGCAAAACTATGTTCAAGGTCTGGTAGAAACTGTTGGAGACCAGCTGGGGAAGACCAGCCCAGAGGAGCAGGCATGGTAACTGCTAGCCAGGGTGGTACTCACTGGTTAAGAACACAGTGCAATGTAAAGAGCCCTGTTAGGAGAACACAGAGTGGTAATTAGAGTGATCCAGCATGTGACTGGGAAACCTGGGTGTCCATGTGCAGGAATAATTGTGAGTTCAGCTGTCTTAACACAGCTGTGTATTTCCAGTCCTGGCCACCACGTTACAGTGAAGCTCGCTGCTTTGGTGCCTTTGTGTGCCTGTGTCAGCCCCTCAGGAGCCCAGGCTGGCATTGCCTCTGGGAGGAGCAGCCAGGCTGTTGTGAAGATGAGTAAATCAACAGAATGTGAGGGGCACACGTTTTTTTGCCTGTGCTTCAAAAATACATTTTTACCCCTTCAGACCCAAGGGTTTTTTTCACCCTTTGAAGATTTCACTGGCTTTTCTTTGTGATTACTGCAGTGGTGATTGCTTCTTTTTGTTTCCAAACTCTTTCCAAACTCTGACCTTTTCTATTGTGTCCTATTTGGTATGAAGAGGTCAACTCCCACTTTTTATTCACCTGTTATGATAATTTCAGTTTGTACTGCCAGACAATTACTTTATTTTTCATCCCTTATTCACTGATTCACAAACTTATTTTAAGATAATCTCTCTAATTATTCCTTCAAAATCTCTCTTGAACACAACCCCCCCAACCACTACTATTTCACAATTAAACTACTCCTTAGAGAGTTGAAGGCGTTAAGTAGGGGAATTTATAGTTTCCCATAATGGAGTAGGAATTATCAGGCTCTGTTCTGGTAAGAAGAAAGGGAAATTGTCTTATTTCAGTTGGGGTATAATGGCTCCTGAAACATGACCACTCTGGGGAAAATGCTGAAAGAATGATTCACCCTGCTCCTTCCCACCAATTATGCAAGATGCTGAGGTTACCACCTTTGAGGGAATTGTAAACCTTGATGTCACAGCACAATACCCCTGGAAGAAAAAGCTTCCATTCTGTATAGGCCATTCAGTAATTATATGCCATTTACTTGAAGTAAAACCAGGGAAGAAGAACTTCTCCTTTTCAGAGTAGACCTTTAGAAGCAAAAGGGCTTTTTCCAAGAAGAGTGAGCGATGTGTTGCCCTTGTAGTATTGTATGAAAAACAAGAGACCAGACTACATTTGTATTGTTAAGGCATTTGTCCTCTTCTGGCCTCTAGTGTACGTAAACATAGCAACCAATAAAAATCTGTATTCCAATGAACTGTTTTCTGGGTTTTTACAGCATGTAATTCCAAAGGGCCTTCTATTCCTCCTACATTTTCATTTCTGTAAGATAAACAAGAGATTTACTATGTCTATGGGATTTCACCACCCAAGCAGGCAGCCACTCAGTGCTTATGAGGCTAACTATAATATTTACTTAGTTTGGTCTTCATTTGGGCTTTAACTGATATTTTGCCATGATCCTGGGTAATTTTATAATGAAATTCTTTGTTCATGAGACCTTTGAGAAACAGTGGAGAATGAAGCTAAACGAAGAAAAAGAGGAATCATTAGGAAATATTCAATGAACCTCTGTTTAGCCAGGTTTGTTTTCGGGTTTTCTTGACCACAGAAATCTTATTTCTGCAATGGCATATTTATCCTGTAACCAGATGGCTGGAGTCACCAAGCTGTACTCATAATTACTGGTGCTCTGAAAGTTTTACTAGCTAATAATATTTCTGGTGAAAGGCATGGAAAATGATTTTCTTTAGGTCTGCAGTTTTAGAAAAGCAAGTTTTTAAATTGTTTTTCTAGTTGTTTCTGTAATTTTGCTGAGGCCCTTGCATGAGTTTCAGATCAGTTCCAGATCAAGCTGTCTCATTTTTGGAAACCTGTAGAAACTAATAAACCCTCTGTTTTCTTGGTACAACTGAGAATTCTTCCCCTGAACCTTTACAACATGTGGTTCAATGGCTGAGTCAGAGAGCTGGCTCATGTTTAGCTTTTATCTAATTTACTTTTCTTCTGTAATACACCAGGGAGTGCAAGAGATAGGGACGTGGATGGGAAAGTGGCAGGCACTCAGATATTTATTTAAGATAGTTGGTTTGGGTTTTCTAGTTTGGAATGGTTGATATCATCCAACTAATTTAAAAGTTATGAGAGGACTTTTACACAACCTACTCCCCACCTACAACCCTTACAGACTACCAAAAACTCTCACACCAAACAACCTGCAAGATGGGAAATTAAATTATTCAAAATTGATGCTCTCAGACAAAAGGAATCCTGATACTGCTTTCTCACTTTCACATCCATATGCACATGTGCGCCTCAGCAAGGAAATCTGCATCTCAGTCTTGACCTAAAGCCATCTGCTCTTTTGGGGAGCTCCTTCTTCCATGTGAACTGTCCATTAGGGTCAGCTTGACCACCTTCTGGATTCCACAACACTTTTACAGCACTTCAGATATTGATTTTTTCAGGTCTTAAGGTGAATGTCTAGGGTTGCAGAGGGTCCCTCAGAACACAATAGATAGTGCTCAGCTTTGGGCACTTCATTCTTGAGTAAGAGTTGAACAAAGGGCAGTGTAAATGCACTGTACGTGAGTGAGTGCCACAGACCCTGCAGAGATTTGGAAGGAACAGCTGTATTCCTAAATTAGACAGAAGTTGTGGTTTTCTTTTTCCTTATTCAGTGCCATATTTAAATACTAAAATCAATCCTACCTGCAGTACACCCAATCAATACAGCTGGCTACAGCTCCCATTGACATCCACACAGCATATAGGCATGCAGAATTTTGATGTAAATGTGATGTACTTGCCTAATGCTTCACAGATTTACAAATGAGGACTAACAATTTTTGTGGAAAACATTAACAGAGCTAGCAAGAGTTAACAGTCTTAAAAGACTAAAAACCTGATGTGCCCCTTTAATACTGCCTGTACTGGCACATCTTCAAAGAAATATAGCTGGCAAGAATATCCTTGTGATTGTGCATGTAATAGATATTTACTAAGCTAGCAGCTCTCCCAAGGCCTCATAAGAAATTCTTTACTTGAATTCTCAATCATCAAGGAGCTCCAGATTTACTAGAAATAATGCATGCCAAGTGGGGTAGCAGTACCTGGTTGTCTAACCAAGGAAGTCAAGGGCATTGGCCTTCTCCACAATCTTGTGGAATTCCTTTAATGCATAGACCTGAGATCCCCAGATGCATTTCCTTCCTTGCAAGGCAGTTGCTAAAGTGATACTTTAGTAAACTGGAGGCTTGAAGAGACCTAGAGTGGAAAAAGAATCCAACATAACAAGCTCTTTTAGCACATTTTTAATATATGATTTTACGTTAGCCAAGGGCAAATCATGGTGGTTTTCTTTCAGACTTTTTCTGATTTGGTGACTATTTATGAAGCTTATTTCAATAGGTGCATTTCAGACAAATCAAGAGAGTTCACAGTAACTTTGAAGTGCAATATGTTACTTTTCAAATATGACAGCTTGCTGCCTACAACATTCCCTATTGCTTCTCAGAAGCCTTAATTTTGGTGAATGTCAGGTCAGACTGGAATACAAAACAAAAGCACTGCTCAGATAATCTCCATCTCCACTTAGGGCTGACTGTGGGGAGTTTTAGGTCAGGAGTCCTGTGACTTCAGCTACAGTACTGTGGTCTCTAAACACTTCAGAAATGCATTTTTTTCTCAAGTAGGGCCTTGGCACCAAAAACATCAGAGACAGATGACTAATGAAGGCACAGAGAGTCTGTTAAAATCTGTGCAAAATGGAGGTCAAACATTGCAAAGTTAATGCAGTCTAGTTTTACCCCCTCATTGTGCATCCTGCATGCCCAATATTTCAGTATGGTAGGGGTAGATGCTACTTTTTTAGTTAACAAGGGAAGCCATCAAGGATCAAAATGCATATCCTCGAGATTTTAACTAGTTACCTGTAGGTGCTGTGTGGTGGAGGATGAAGTGAGGCTAGTTATCCCTGGTAGCACTGGGCCACAACCCCTGGGCAGTCCACTCCGTGTGCTGGCTCCATATGTGTTTTCTCTCCCTTGGGTCAGGATGTCTGAAGTATGAGGGGCATTGGTATGTTGAAGTGTGGCCAAGGGTTCCTTGTACTCTTCAGAGAGATTTTACTCTCCCACTTATCTTCTTTCCACATTGCTCCTGAAAACGTGAAGTTTCTGTCTGCTGGAGTTATCTTGGCTCAGGGTGATATGTTTTCCTCTTGGTGGAATTTCAGTTTCAGCCAGAGCTGATTCAGGGTATCTACAGCTGTGCCAATGTGTTGCCTTTGGTTTTAGGGCAGACTTTCTGAACATCCGTAAAGCTTTCGCTTTTTCTGATAAATCATCATGTTCTTGCTGTATTCCCCCTAGCTCCACTATGGAGCTAAAATAACTGAGCAAATCAGCTCAACACTCCTCTTCCAACTCTTTAATCTCCTTTCCAAAATCCATCTAAGTTTCCAACAAAGTCTTTGAACTTAACTTTGAACTTAACTGCTTATTTGAGAAATCACTGGTCTGCCTTTTAAAACTTTTTTTTTTTTTTTAATTGTTCTTATTTGCAGTTGCAGGGAAGTTACAAAAGCATGGCTGGGAACTATCCTCTCAGCTGAAATAATTTTTCCACCCTCAAAAACTGCATTTAACCCACTAGATACTAAGTGACCTTGTGACCTTGCACTATTTTCCATAAGAAAATCTCACAGTTCTGATAAGAGGATAATTAAGAATTTTTAATTAGAGGTTTCTATTTCAGTGATCTAGTATTTACTAGTAAACAACAAAACTGGGGTTGTTCCTGGGTTTCATTTTGCAGAATTGGGCAGAGGGGAAGGGAAGAAATGAGACAATATGAACAGTTTCCTATTTACTTTCATTCTTGCCTTCCCTTTAAGGTGTCTCAAGTAGTGCACAGTTAACTGCTCCCCGAAACCTCGCCACTCCCAAAGCAGGGGAGCAATGACTGAGCCAGCTGTATTAGTAGCTGTGGATGAAGAGACTTGTAGCTTGGCAGCCCTATGCAAAGCTAAAATCCTTGGCTTGTCTCCAACCACAGATGTTTGCCCCTTCAAGCAATGCTGCAATGATTTTATTTTCCCAAGAGAGAAAATGCGTTAGACAGGTATAGCTGACTCAGATTTTCCATGGAGCACTGCTAGTTTTCTTTCTTTAAAATCTGGAGATGGGGGATATAAGTGGATGATTATAGAGAAAATATTTTGCATTAAGCAAGTCTAGGTCTGTGTGAATAGGTTGGCTAGAGGTTGGGTTTTTTTTTTCCCATAGGACTGTGGAAAGGTCTGTGCTTGCTCACATGAAAGGCTTTATTATCTCTCACTGCAAAAATGCACGCTATGGTTTCCTCTCCACCACATGACCTGCCAGGGCTCTCCCAAACCAAACCACATTGCAGAGCATTTAGCAGCTCTGACCCAGCCTAGCCAGAAGCTAAACCCCTCCAGCAGTGTCAGGGAGCCCCAGGCCCCCTCAGTGGACTCTGATTCCAGCTCCTCCTAAGGAGGAGGGCAGAGCTGAGGCTGGAAAGCCAGGGAGGAAGCAGTGTCCTGAGCTGTCCTGAGGCTCAGCTCAGGCTGTGTTGGAGAAGTGCCCTCCAGCTGTTGATGCTGAGAGGACACCGTGAAGGAGCTCCTGACAGTTCATTAGCACCATCGAAGTGTTCTGCCCATCCATTAACTGGCATTAGCCATTGTGAGCCCCAGCTGAGGACTGGGTTCTGTGTATCTGGTGTTTGTGCAGAGGTGCTCGCAGAGGGGGCTGCAGGGCAGCCTCTGTGAGGAGAGATCAGGGCTGTCCTGTGCTGGACATGACCAGTTCCCATTCCAGAGGGCTCCAATAGACCCACCACACAACACAGCTGAGCCTGCAGCCAAGACGGTGGCACCTCTGGGGAATGCATTTGAGAAAAAGGAAAACACATTGTGTAGCAGCTGTGAGAGGGAGGTCTAAAATAACAAGTGAGAGAAGCAGCCCCACAGATGTTCAGATCAATGCAGAAGAAGGGGCAAGAGGTGCTCCAGACTCTGGCAGCCCCTGGAGAAGCCCCTGGTGAGGCAGCAGTGCCCCTAGGTGCAGCCTGTGAAGGACTGTGGTGGAGCAGAAACCCATGCTGCTTGAGGACCCCATGCCAGAGCAAGTGGATGTGGCCAAAAAGGAGGTTGCAGCTTGTGGAGAGCTTGCCCTGGAGCAGGGTCCTGGCAGGACCTGCAACCCTGTGGAGAGAAGACCATGCTGGAGCAGTCTGTTCCTGACAGGTTGGATCCTGCAGGAAAGACCCATGCTAGAGCAGTTCCTGAAGGACTGTCTGTCAACTGTCATCATGCTGGAGCAGAGGAAGATCAGGAATAGGAAGGAGTGGCAGAGATGAAGCATTATAAACTGACCTCAACTCCCCAGTCCCTGTGTTTGCTTTCCTGCACCACTCAGAGAGAGCAGTAGAGGAGTTAGGAGTGAAATTGAGCCTGGGAGAATGAAGGGGCTGGGGGGAAGGTGTTTTCAACTATGTCTTTACTACTATCCTACTCTATTTTTAATTGCCAGGTAATGACATTAACCTGCTGCAGCATGATTTTCCCTTCACATGGTGCTGTTGGTAATGTTGGATGCTGCCTACTCAGCACTCAGGAAGGTGCCCAAGTCACCTTTCTGCATCCTGAACATCAGCTTAATGGAGAGAATCCTCTTGGAGGCACTCAGCAGCCTGAGCTTGCTGAAGCAAGTGGAGGTCAATATGATCAGCTGGCATGTGGACAACAGAGATATGACCTCCAGCTGCAGTCACCAGCTTCTGGAACCAGAGGATGGGTTTTGCCACATCTGGTTCTCCTAGAGATCCCACGCTTTACTGTGCATGCACAAGACCATTAAAGATGATAATTTGTGCGATGATAATTTGTGCAATGATGTGCAGCTTTCATTGACACAAAAGCTGAATTCTCGCCTTGCCAGAAATGTTGGGCCCCTTATTCTGGAGCAAATAGTGAGAAGTGCAGATGGGAGCAAGGTTTGAAGCTGGCAGAAGGCAGTTGTCAAGCTAGAAGGAAAAGGATTATTCTTTACCAAGGAGCATCCACCATCTAGGAGAGGAGAGGAAAGGTATAACAGCTCTATGTCTCTGTTTCCCCTCCCATGGAAGGACTTCAAAGAGGACGGAGACTCCACTCATGGTGGAATGAGAGGGAGGGAAAGAAGAGTTCCCCAGATGAAAGGGATAGACTTGTGGTTTGTGAGGTGAGGACAGGAAATGAGAGACACAGGAAGTTTCTCAGCCAACAACAGGAAGTTGTATCTGCATACAAAATCCCCTGACACCATGATAACCACACAGAAAATGTATATCTGTTGAAGATCCCATGGCTGCCTACTTGGGCTGAGTAATTTTTTAAAAATGGCCTATAATGTTTGTACCCAAATGTTTCGAAGTAAAGAAGAACTTGACAGAAGATTTATTTATTTATTTATTTATTTGTTAATTATGCATCAGATCAGTTCTAGTCCTACTTTGCAAAGAAATTCCTGGGATGTGCACAAGCTCTCCTCTCTGCACTGGAGAGTATAAGTGCTCTGGCCTAGTTTTCCTCAGCAGCTGGGTTCCCAATTTTCCCCAGGAAGAGCAGGCTGTCAGTGGTTTCGTCAATAATTACTACCAGGAAGGGCCTGTTGAAGGAGATGTGAGGAGGAGGAGGAAATGATTGACTCGTTGGTACAATTTCTAAGGCAGTCACTGCAGCAGCCCCTGTGCCATTCTCTCCAACATCCACCGTGACCTTGTGAATTGCCTGCAAGGAAAGCAGAGGTTATAATCTAGGTGCAGAAGAGAGAGAAGCAGCTGGGGGGAAAATTGCTTGCTTTAACACTGTGAGAAGGTAGTTCTTAAAAGAAAACAGAATGGGTTTAGAACTTGAGTAAAAAAATACTAGTGTCCAGCCTTTTCAAGACAAGCAAAGTTTGCTCTGAGTTCAGGAAAATTTTTCTTCAACAGTCAGTCAAAGATGCCTGTTTGTAGAGACTGAGCAACATAGAGGATATTTATTATTCTGTTGTTTCTCAGAGTAAGATTTTGTCCTTAATACTGAACACAAAAGAAGAAATTTTTCATTTTGCATCAATTTCCGTGTAAGCAAAATAGTTCTCTCTGCAAAAACAGTAGTGACAAGCTTTATAGAGTGTCTTTCTGTAATACAGCCCACAGGTAAGATTTTTCAGGACTTTCTGTGGTAGGTATAGCAAATTTGTGTTTAGGAATTCACATGAACTATTTCATTGGTTTTGGACAGCCCTCTGTTTTCTCTGTTTTCTTCCTTCATTGTCTTCAACACATCTAAAATTTACTCTCATGAGTCTCTACTTACCCTTCACCAATTTACTTGGCTTTCCAGGCATCAGTCCCATATCTGCAATCCAGGTGTTTCCACATGACATAGGGAGGAATGTGAGGAATCGCGAAAAATATATGATGGAAGGACCTCTAGAGGCCATTGAATGCCACCAACCCCTCTGCACTGGATGAGGTTACTCAGGATTTAATCCAGTCAGGATTTGAGTATTTCCAAGGAAATTTCATAAGTAATCCATACTAGTTTTTGATCACCCTCATGATGAATTTTTTTACATAATACCCAATCAGAATATCCCATTTTCTGTCTTTTGTGTGTTGCCCCTTCATGTATCACAGTTCATCTGCAAGAAGTCTGTGTCCATCTTGTCTCTACCTTTCTAATAAATATCTATAGCCAGTGCTAAGAACCCCCCATTCACCATCCCTACTCCTGACTGGCAGCTCCAGCTCTCCCAGCCTCTCCTCATACACCCAGTGCTCCAGCCACACAGCTATCCTGCTCACCTCCACTGGACTCTGCTCCAGGGTGTCCACATGTCCCTTGCATTCAGGAGCCCCAAACTGGATGTGCTGAACTCCAGAGGTAGTCTCACAAGTGAAGAACAGAGGGAAGGCTCACCTCCCTCATGACACAAGGCTTGTGTGACTCCTTGGGACTCTAGAGAAATAATTTTGTTTGTCTGTGTACTCATTTCTTGCTTGTGAAATGGGGCTATCCCTGTCCCACAAGTCCGTTGTCCATTTAAATTCTGAAGTGCTCAGACAATGTAATAATGAAAGGTGTATACATAGTATAAAAATGACTATTCCCAGACTTATGTTGTAACTATGATTCTTGTCATGCGTTGCCTCTTTACCACCAGCTTTTTGTGAAACTATTCCTGCTATGCTTTCCGTTGTTTTCTTCTTCAGAGACTTTCAGCTAAGTTTGTAGGATCACTGTGCAGTAAACAATTTAATATTAAACTGCAGGAACAACAGCCATTTAATGCCTAACCTTTTCCTTCCTTTATTACCATCATTAAGCAATGACTACACTCCAGGGGTAGGATCAGCCTATTTGTAGGATTAAACCTGCACACAAACAAGGCAGAAAAATCTCTTGATTATCATCCCTGCTTGCATACTTACTTTGGAAACCTTCACAAGAAGATTTTTTGCCACTCCAGAGAGATCAGCCTGATCACTGAAAATCTCTGTCACACCCATTTTCTTAAACAGGCTCTTAACATCATAGGAGCTGGAGACAGAGAATTTTGGAAGATCCAAGTAGATTTCTCTTTTAAAAAATAAATAAATAATGTGAGTTTTTTATTGCAAGATCCCTTGAAGCAATATCTGTTGCAGGTATATATCCATCCCAAATACCCATGGAGCTAAGGCTTGGCTTTCTAATCTCATGTTAGAGACACAGAAACTGAGGTACCTGCCCCAGCAGCCACAGGCTGATCCATGGTGCAGGGGCAGAGTGATGGTTTGTGAAAGTGACTGACCGGAAAGTATCATCCAGACTGGAGAAAAAGAAATGGTATTTTCTTTTTAACTGGATTCCTCCTACTGAAGGCAGGTTCCTGAGGGCAATCTACCCACGTGCAGGATCCTCACAACTGGGAGCTGTGACTGGGGGAGCTGAGAGGGTTCCCCTTTGGTATGAAATGACATGATCGCTTGTCTGAGTTAAAGAAGCTGAGCAGTGCTTGTTCCTCAGAGCTGTACTTAGCAACTCATCGTGGTATCCTAAGCTTTACCTTTCCTGGATGAATAGTTTTAGCCTATTCAATATTTAATCAAACCCACAATTAAAATATTACCTCTTTTTAAGTCCTCTCAACCACTTAGACACTGTTTCTTTCAGCAGAGCATCTTCCACCTCTTTCATTGTCCCTTCATTGGGCAGAACAAACAATGAAGTAACATTTCCTTTGTATGGGATTTCTACTACCCAGCAAGACAACTTGTCATCCCTGTGGACATTAAAGTCCTTGTTTTGATGCATCATTTTGACCTTAACAGAATTCTTGTCATCCAAAAAGAAGTAATCATCTCTCGTGTTCAAACTGTTGAAAGGTCTTTCCCAGGAGCCTTTGAAAAAAAGAATGAGTATAGAATTGAAAAAAAAGAAACTAATAAAGACATGTCACATTAATTGATGCTTAAAATAATATACTTGAACTGTAGAGACAGCAACAAGCCTATCTCAATTTAAGGATGCATGTTCCCTGGCCATGGAAGAAAGTGTCACCTCTTCTCAATGGTTTTAATAAAAATTACACAAGAAAAGTATAGGTTGAGGCTTGCAGTGGAATAGATGAGCCTTTGTCTGTTCAGATAATGGTAAATTTTTCACAGACTCCAACTATACAAGCTTCAGGCTTATTCTTTTCATGCAAATGTCATCTATGTTTGACCATGTCCTGCACAGCCAAACACCTGTGCCTTTCAACAAATGATCATAAGTTCTGAATATCTTCAGCTCTCAACCTGGTTTAAAATTTATATGACATTGATCATTACATGACCAGTAATTCTGCTGGTTCTGTTATTTTTTCATTCTTTTTTTTTTAATTTCTCATATAGAAAATTATTCTTCATACCTGTCTTTCAAAGATTTTCCTATGTAATTCAAAAATAGAAAGATGTGTTTTAAATTAGATGATAGGATGTGTTCACAATGTGAACAAGTTTTATTTCTTAGAGCTTCCAGAGCTTATTTGTATAGCTGCTACCCATGTCTGTCACTCACCTTTAAAGAAAACGTAGTTAATGAGAACCATCATGGTTTCTGAATCAAGACTCTTGATTAAATCAACAATTTTGCCATGTGTTTTTATTTCCACATACATATTGATTTCTCTTATAGCCTCTGGAGGATTCTGGAAGTTGCTAGAAACAGCTTCAGTATAATAAAAATTTGTGACACCATCCAAAAAGTTTCGAAGCAATTCCACTTGGTTATCTACGAACAGGGCATTGCCCATGTTCCATTGGACTTCTCGGTGAGGGTCATTCAGCAGCTGGAGGATGTGCTGGAATCCCTGATGAATCTCCTGCTCCTCCATCTGGGTCATGTTGAAGGCAAGGCCTTTGTGCAGCTCTCTGAGCGTGTTTGATCTGGCCCCCAGGGTGAGCATTGCAAAGGCAGCGGAGATACCCAAAGGAGAGAAGAAAACGTTCCTGTTGCCCAGCTCATCTCTGATCTGCTTGTAAAGCTTAAAGGCAAAGTCAGCATTGCTGGGGGCTAGCTTGACATAAGGCGAGTTTTCACAATCAGCCTGGGTCGGGTCATCTGGGGAGTGGTGTGTTTGTTGTTCCTGCTGTTGACCCTGGACTTGAAGTCCAAGAAGCAACAAACACAAATATAGTGCAGACTTCATTGTCCTGAACAGTTCTGTTAAAAAAAGAACAGAGCAACTTTTAGATCTAGAGAAGTTTTTCTTTATTGGACAAAAAAGATTTTGTATTCTAGATACTGTTTTTTGGATGTCAGTCATTAGAACTACTATTCTTCTTGGAAATACTCTTCTACTTGGCCACTGGACAGTCTATTCCTAGTCAGTTCTATTAGTTTGTGACCAAGGAGCAAAGGAAATAAGACAATAATGTGGTATTGCTGGGGAAGAATCAGCTTTCCTGAGGTATTCTATGTGAAATAGTTCTTGCTTCTGACCAGCATGGCCTGAGTGCATTCCTAAGTGCCTTGGGGTACATGGCTGAGTTCATGTATTGGCACCCATCTATCTGGTAACTACTTTGGCAGAGGGACCAGCTTTTATTGGTATGTTTCTGTGGTACCCAAGGTCTTGTTATGACTGGTTTTCAAGCACTGCAGAGATAGTCAGTTATAGCAGTGTATAAAATCCACTTAAATGCTCAGCCCTTAAACAGTTTATATATTTCTGCCTCTTATATAGCAGCTCTGACTCAAGACCTATATTATTTCAAGATTTTACCTTAAGTGTTTCAGCAAATTGAGGCTAAGTCAAGAAAGTTTTTTGACACTCTATATTGCACATAAGCTATCCATAAAGTTACAAAGCTCAAGACTCAAGACCTTAGAAAAAGCTACAGTGGAATCTGCCTTGCTGTGTATATGTAATTTGATGACCTTTCCTTTTTCTTCAACTGACATAAGCAAATTTTACATAACCCCTCAATCTCTCTTCTGTCCTTTTGGGGGAAGAATCCTGCAACATATTGGAGAAGAATGCTCTCCATATAGTGCCTCACCTAAATTATCTCAAATGACAGAAACAAACCCATGAAGCAAGCAGTGGCCCCCAGGGAAATAGAGATGGTCTGAATACTGTTCATAGCAGCTGTATACTTATCCTGGAGAATGAGATTCTGCCCAGATTCTGCCTCAGGCTGTGTGTCTAATGCCAGGTTCAGGTCTTGCACCAGAGTTATTATGGGGAGTTATTTCCAGGTTCCCCCTTTTCTGGAAAAAACTGGAGATACAAGCTGTTGAGGTGCTGAGTGTGGGAGCATTGCTCAGCATGTCTAAAATGCTGGGTATAAACACTGACTCAGGGGAAAAAAGGCATTCTAGCTCTTGATAATTCATTTTGTTCTGGTAACAAATTGTTTCATAAAATTTGTTTCATAATTCCCCAAATCTGCCTTTGAGAGAGACTGATTTCTCTTCCAGGCCAATTGACTGCAAGTAGCCTGGCCTTTAATCACACTAGACAGAAATGAAGCTGCTCTCATTAGCCCTGCATTAGCCTGGAATAGTTGGGACATTGAGATTTCAACTAAATTTATTCCTCTGGAAGCAGAGACAAGGTTTTGTTCTTCTCCTTGTATTGACTGTTGGGTATTCGTTTTGGACCTCAAGTCCCTGTCATCCTGTCACTATAGCTAGGAGCTGGATCACTGAATGAATTTTGCTTCAAACATTCAGAACATGCTTCCAGAAGCTAAAATAATTTCCAATTACTGTACAACACAAACTAATCTCAGCAGTAAATAGCAGGGATCACACACAGCATAAATTCAAAGACTTCTAAGAAAGTATAGTATGGTACTTACTGTGCTGGACTTTTCTTTCACAGTGCTTCTTCCTTCTCATTCATTTGCTTTCTAGTATTAAATTAATGTCCACTGGTAAAGATTAAACAGGGCAAGTAAGAGTTATTTGCAAAGCAAAGATTGAGTAAATAGATTTTTCTGGATATCAAATATTTAAAGTCTTTTTCCCATCCCACAGCCAGAATGATGCCAGCACCTAGGGCTCTAGAGGGAGAGAAAGACCAGGGACTTTGCTACTCTTGGTACAAACTAAACTGTAAGTAAAAGAGCTTTACCAATAACTCTGGTTAATGAGTTCCTGAAAACAGCACATGAGAAGAACTGGAAAGCTAAGAAAAGGCCAAAACCATGGATGCCCTGTCCCACTGAACTTTCTGCACAGGATACCCTGATGCAACAATGCCATCTAATTGAGTACCTAAGGAAGCAGCAAGTTTGTTCAGGTACAGCTCCACCCTGCCCTAAATGGCATTATTTGATGGGCTCAGAACACTGGTTAGCTTTTTAAGGGACTGTTGATGAGTAATTTAAAAACTACTGAAGTGAAAAGCAAAGCATAGCATAGCTTGAAAAATTAACAAAATAAGAAAACAAATGGAAGAATGAAACAGGCAAACTTTTCCACAGCAAAATGTTAACTGGGGAGAAGAGAGAAGATCTTAACCCTTTGTGCTATCTATGTATAGGATAAGCATAAGTTACATGCATATAATATGTATCTTACACTGGGATCCCTCTCAGAGGAAGCTGAAACAGGCACAATTTAGCTATTTAGAAGGTTATTTAAGGATGAGATGCATGGCACTTATCCTAATTAGCAATGACGAATTATTTCCATTGAATGTACATGATTTCGCCCCAGGTAAACTTACAATTTATCTACACATAGGAATTAACCATCATTGTTATTGCTATGTAACTACTCTCTCTTATGAGACAAAGGCAGGGTTGGTCAGAATATATTCCTACAGAGAGGGTTTTTTTCATGATATGTGCAAGTACCCAGACAGTTTATTGCAGTATTATGTAAAATGACCAAGTCTCAGGAGTAGCAAGTATGCTGTTGCTTAACTCTAGCAAAGACAAGATATTTTTCTCAAGCCTAGGCCTGCCTACATTGATAGCATTAATCTTTCAGCTCAGTCCTAATGCTTGGCTAACCATCTGAAGGATGCCGTGGTTTCTTGAGAAGAATTTCTGGGAACAGCAAAGCTGCTGCTGTGATTCCTCTCTTTTTTCCCAGGAGATCCAGCAGGAACTCAGCATGTCAGGGAGAGATGGAAAGTTGTTTCTGTCACAGAAACACTGTGATGACGGTTCACAACTCCCATGCACCAGATCCTCTGACCCTGGCCCAAGTGTCTTCCTAGACAAGGTTAAGACCAGCAGTTACAGCAGACCCACAAATGATCATTTTCAGAGCATCAGCTTCTCAGCAATTCCAGACAGATCAGCATGGTTAATGAATCCATCAGTCACACCCAGTCCTTTGAAAATCTCCCTTTAGGGAGATTTTATAGGTGCCAGAAATAGAGACTCTTGGACAATATATGTTGCTTCTGTTGAAGGCAATGGAAAATGAGGGTGAATCACCACACATAGGTATCACCTGCATGTCAGCCAGTGGCTAGTCTGTGAAAACACAGGGAGAGGAAAGCAGTTTGTTACTTCACTGCACATTTCTGGTGTTGGAAGTGGCTGTGTCCCCAGAACACGGAGAAATGCAAGGCCAAACCAGATGTAGTTTTTCAAAAGGAGAGCCATCCAGGGGAATTGCAGAGAAGAGAGTGTGGAGTTTCTGGATGCTTTGAGATAAGTGGTGGCTGTGACAGGGGGACTCTTGCTCCAGGAACCAGGGGAATCATATAAAGGACTGACAAACAAGCTTTTCCCATTGGCCTGATAATGGTCTATATGGAAGGAATTAAGGAATAATTTCATTATCTCTCTCTCCCTACTCTCTGCCAGTGACTCTACTCAGTTATGCAATGTGTCTTGGTTCCTCCTTATAGGAGCAGTTTCATCCCATATAATTAACTTATTTCTGTTGCTGCTTGGTCATCTGATTATTATATGCTGGCTTTGCATGTTGTATTTGAGGGCTTTCCAGGGCAAAGGATTTCTGACTGTATAAACAAAAGATCAGCAAGATAAATGTGTACATTGCACGATAAATTCACATGCAGCCGTTTCTTGTTTCCCTATAAAGATGTATCATTGAAAGAATGTCTACAAAAGTTCATCTAAATTGACTTGTTGACATACGTAACTCCATTAAAATCAGGAGATTGGTATCATTGCAAAACTGGTGTGAGTAGAATAAAAATCAACTCCTTTCAGTAATTTTATCTTTTTCTGTAGAGGGCATCCCAAACATATTCTCCATGTCTTACAGATATTTCATCCTTTTCTCCTCAAATAATGCAAGTGCTTTAGGCTCCCATTTCAAAAACCAGCATGATGTATTGAAAACTCTGTTTTTTCCTTCTGTGTTATACCTCAAAAGAAAATGAAGTCCTTTTAATATCAGGTATGATTCCTTTTCTTGTAACAGACATTTTACCTCAGATGATTATTTCATCAGTGTTCAAAAATAATTTTTTATATTTTCTACTTTGTCTGTACTTAATCTCCTAGCATTGAATGAAAAAGTGTTTCCAAGAGCATACAAGCATTTAAGGCCTGATGTGAATTCCATTGGAGTCAATCAGCCAGCACTGTAATGTTCAATATGGGTAATCTGTCACTAACAGCTCATCTCAGATTTTCCTGATATATTTTCCATTAATTTCCCAGCTGGAGATAGTAGAGTTGTAGACATACCTGGCACTACCAAAGCTTTTCAAAACTAGTTATTAGAAGTTTTATAAAAAACACTCAAATAAAACAGGGGTGAAAATAAGTAATCGTAGGTAGAATTCAAGACCAAAAGTTTGCTCTCAAAATGTATCTTAGCTTGAATTTTTTTTTTCAAAAGATACATCAAACTCAAGTACTTAACACTACAGACCAAAACTCTGAATTAATTACAATGGTACAAGAACTTAGAGATGGCATGTGTGACTCCCAGAATTAAAATAAATGACAGAAAATGAAAATTGTTGTGCCCTCCTGAGTGCCAGTGAGGTCAAAGGCCACCCTTTCCAGCACCTGAACCTGACTGGTGGCTCCGGATACCAGGGAGAGCAGAGCAAAAGCAGCAGGAAAGCTGACCAGGGAGAAGAAAACACTCTTGCCAGGTTCTTGGGCAGTCAGTTGCCTGTAAAACTGTAAGGAAGAGTGCATGTTTCTGAGGACTATCCATTGGCAGCACTCAAAAGGATTTCCATTGTGGGCCTGCTGTTCCTATGGAGCTTAGTTTTCTTACTCTGCTTGTGGCCACTGAGCTATTGACATTTAAGGACAACAGACTCACATGCAGCAAAGGAGCATTTCATGGGTAAAGAAAAAGTAAAATTGTAAATAGATTTCATATCTGGTACCACACCAACAAAACCTCTTAAATTCATCGTTCTGGCCCTTTGAGAACTTCTATAGTTATTACTTTATCAGGTTATAGCCACATTCGTCATTCTGATTTGTCAGTAAAATAACTTCTAAAAATTTTTAGCAATCAAAAAATATGAGTTTCTCTTTGGTCTGGCACTGTCTTTGAGAATGAATTGATCACCTAGGATTGGTTATGTCTCTCTGGCTCAGCACTAATTTGGCAGTAGTATTACTGCAGTTGTGCTCTGCTTTAACATCACTGCCAGGTCTGGGGAATGGAGAGCTCTGCTCTTTATCACCTCCATCTCTGCCTGCTCTCCCTGCCTGCCCCTGCACAGTTGTTGGAAGGATAGCTGCACTATGTTGGCCTTGGGTGCTGAGCCTTTCTCACAAGGGGTCCACCTGCCAAGGGAGACTCTCCAATGGCCTTTTTCTGCCAGCTCATTCCAGTTTGCAGCATCAGGCCACACTTAGCAAGCTGCTCGGTCCTTGAACTAGTGACAGACTTTCTGGATCATAACAAAAATCTTGGTTTCAATATTTTTAGGGAGGAAAGGGGATATAGATGATGGCTAATGCCTATGCTTCCACAGTAAATTGTATCACATTTTAAATTGCATTTGAGTCCATTTATGTTACAATGTAATAGAATTAAACTTTCATATTTTATGCTTCATGGTAGTTTCTGTGTGCTCAGCTTTGAAGTGTTTCTGGTATCTGCATCATCAAAGCATTGTGGTATCATCTAAGGAACAGCACAAATCCTTAATGAGGAGCAGCCTTTTGAAAATAAGCACTCACATTTACTGTGAAAATAAGCATCCACAATTACAGCAAATGCACAGGACTAATCAGGAGAGACCACCCAAACACATCTGTGCTAAGTACCTGGGAGTCTTGCAGTCTGTGACTTGATGTCATTTTAAAGGGAGTTTATTCAACTGCCTAGTCATATTCCACATCAGGGTCTTCAGTTCCCTCATTTCTGAGAAGTAGTTGTGAAGGCCTATCAGTATCACCTGGAACTTTGTGTTATTTAAAAAAATGTAGCTTGCCAATGAAGGGGGTCATAGGGCTGAGTGATGAAGGGACACTTTTCCACTCCTCTGTTTCAGACACATGCCACCATATGATTCTTCCAAACAAGTGCTAAGCATGTGTTTGTAGTTAGCACAGGCCAAGGGACATTTCCAGTAAGTAGATGGGATGACTTGCAGGGTGAGAGTTAAGCAATGTGGATATGACCTGTGATGAGCCACTTGACCTCATGGTCAGAGAACAGATCCTAGAGCTCTTTATTTACCAGCATAGATGTAAACTCTGGAGACAGGATTACAGTGTTTGGTTTTGCCCCTTCCAAGTATTCACATCCTGTCCCTTTTGAACATCCACTTAGAAGGGAATTCTATTTACAAGAAATACAAGATTAAATTTATAATGCAATTCTAGTAGAAACTTTTGAATATCTAGCCAACTAAAACACTCCCCAGCACTGCTTCCACATAGGATGTTTGTGTAGTTTGTTACATTAATGGCCAGCTCAAAGAAGCCAACACAATGTGGGTGGATGCCATCAGCTGTGAACGTCCTAAAGCAGAGTATGAAATAAGACTTGACCTTCAAAGAAAGTGCCTAGGCCTGGTCTAAAGTGACTGACTCTCCCAGTGTGCAATTTGCAGCTATGCCTTCCTTCTACTGGAAACCTACCAATGTCAGAAGCCAACCTGTAGTTTGCAGAAAATTCATGTGGATTTATCCACTCAAATTTTATTTACTTACAATGTTTTAACTGAGTCTCTCAGCTGGATATTACCTTGCTTTTCAAGGATGGCACTGATCACTGAAAGGCTGATTTATCAAATTTTTCACAATTCACTAATACGTATGTCTCAGTGGTTATTTTCTGTGGAAGGATGAAGCAAAAAGAATGTTTCTAAGATGACTGCCCTCTTTCCTGACTTCTTTGGAAAAAGAAAATTGTTAATAACTGTTGGGATATAATTTTAATCACAATGGACAATAATTCCATAAAATGCAATTCAAATCAATAAGACCAGCCAGTGACCAGTCATTTTTCATTTGGGTTTACAATTTTTCCCATGAAGAGGATGCTTTTAGTATACTGATCAACAATCAACAGCAAGAATGGATGATTGAATTTAACAATGGGAGGAGCAGAATGAGGAAGAAAATCTATGCTGCTGGCTGCTGTAGCCTCTGTGCCATTCTCATGAATCTTCAGCAGGGCCTTGTGAGTAGCCTACGATGAAATACAGCAAGAATTAATGTATGTGGAAGATGTGGTGTGAAGTTATTCAAATTAACACGAAGTTAATTCAACTTTAATTTCAGCTTTAAGGCAGTTAATTCAACTGCCTTTCACAAAAATTTCTGGGAAGCCAGGAGCCAGGAAGAAGGGCACTACAGCCCATTGTGGGTTTTTTAGCAATGTTGTCTCAATAAGCAAATATTTACACATTCAGCGTTCCTTACCACAAAGGTGTCAATGCAGACTTTAGCAACTGCACACCTTGTGGAATTAATTGAAAGTACAATAGCCAGGCAAATTCACAGGGAATGTCAGTTTCAAAGGGAAAGGAAATGGGTCTCCAGAGTTGCTCTGTAAGTATTCCTAACAGCACATGCATTACAGTTTAGCCAGAAATTCAACCTTGCTACCAATTTTTTTGTTACATTATTGTTGGGCATTCTTAATCTTTTTCTTTTACTAGCCCCAAAATGTTAGAAAATTGTAAGTGATGTTTCCAGAATGGCTATAATAATGTTAGTGTTTATCTTCACATTATTTTCAGTAAATGGAATGTTTTCGTCAAGTCTGGTCCATTTTACATTTTTAGCACTCAACAGAGCCTTCAATGGTAACAGCAGTTTCTAAATCATTTAAAATTATAGAATGCATGTTAGAAAAAGGCCATGTTTTTGGTGGATATGCTGATGCAAGACGTGCAACACAGTTACTCATAGGCACTTATTTTACATGCAGAAAATATGCTGTGTTTAGTTTCCTGGTTAAATGCTAAACCCACCCCTCCATCTGCCCTCCACCTTTGCTTGTCAGACAAAAGAAAATATCCTTATCTCCAGATCTTGGAGAAGTTTGAGGGAGTTTAAAGGGACTTTATCAGCTAAATGTTCTATTTCAAAGCATCAGCCAGCCCTAGCAATAAGTAAAATTTCACAGGTAAGCTTAAGGTAAGACTGTTAAGGAATCCATAGATGGTTGTTTCTGCTCATAAACTTACTTTTGAAACCTTCACATCAGGGTTTCCTGTGATTCCAGACAGATCAGCCCGATCAGAAAACACATCAGTTACACCCAGATTCATTAAGATCCTTTTTAAGTCATAGGTGCCTGAAATTGATAGTTTTGGAATATGCAGTTCCATCCTCCTGTCAATTCAAAAGTAAATTATGGTAGTTATTGCAATCAGAGCATGCCTTGGACTGAAGATTCCTAACTTGATGGTGGTTGTTCTGTACTAAAATGCTAGTCTTTTAATCTAAAAAACAGGGCAAGAAAAAGAAGATAGGAAGATGCTGGTCTGGAGGATAGGAAAGTATGGAAGGAGAAAGATATCAGTTCATATTTCTTGTATGATTCTGCAACACAGTCACTTTATGAGACAGTACAGTAGTGCTGCCAGCATTTTTGGGACAAAGTTTGATTTCTTTTTCTAACCTTGAAGGTTCTGCTTTTGGAATTCACATCCCATTCCCTCTGAGGGATCTGACTGCTATGTCACTGTATTACCACTCAAAATATTTTGCTTGAGACAAGGGAAATGGTGATACTTAGTATCAACTAAAAAATGTATGGTGGGGGGAAAAAGAATTAAATTTCTCACCTCAGAGATCTCTTCTCTCATCACAAGGGAATGCTGATTCTAATTTTTGCTGAAAGTATCAAATCATTTGGTCTGATCCTTTATACTTCTTCTGTTGTTTAAACCATCCATCAAAAATACAAGATAGTAACTGTAAAACCTGACCATAGCATTCAGACTTTGGATTCTGACTACCTCAAATCATCAAATCAAAATTCTGTATTTACCATCTTTGAAGAGATCTTTCCCATTTAGAAACAGTGTTTTTTGTCAGGGCATGTTCCAACTGTTTCATTTTTCCTTTATTGGGCAGGATAAATAATGCTGTAACATCTCCCTTGTAAGGAATCTGCACCACCTGGCATGACAGCTTCCTGTCAGAGTATGCTTTATAAAATCCATCTCGAATCATCATCTCCACTTCAACTGAGGTCTTTGCATTCACATGGAAATAGTCCTTGTGAGTCCCCTTAATATTGAAAGGATTTTCCCAGTAGGCTTAAAACCAAAAGAGAAAGAATGTAATTGAATACTTCTTTCAGTGAGGATATATTAATATAGTTCAGACTAATGTACAATAAATAAAACCATATCTGAAGATTTACACTTATACTTGAACATAAAAAGCATTCCAAGTTTATTAAATATCTTATTCTCTGTAACAATTAAATATCACAGGTTAAATTTGTATGGACTTGTACACCATCTTTCTAAGTCAGATAAATTAAATGAAGTAACTTCATCATATCACCTTATGTTTTATTTGAAGCAAATGAAAACTGACCAGAATCCAGGGATTTGCTGTCTGTCTTCAGAATATTACTTCTAAAGCAAGTTTCACAGCAGATGTCTGACTTTTAAAAGGTAGCATGTTATCCCCTTCCCATGGTTTTTTATATGTTTTTCATCTTGTAGCACTAAGGAAAAGCTTACATTCTAGAGAATGTACATAACTGCAGTACAGAAAATGGAATAGGGCCTCAAGGTCTTTAGTCTCCAAAACGGTTTGCTCTTGATGTTTATTCAATTAAATTTTCTATGATATTTTATTTTGTAATAAAACAGGTCATTCACTAAACAAATAGACAGGGATTACAACTTGCCATTCTGTAAGTATGTTTTTTTTGCTTTTTTTTAATGTTGACTAGAAATAGCCTAATTTGAAAAATAAATAATGGAATGTAAATTCCACAGTATTCTGGTTACTCTGTAAGTTTAAGCCCTCTCCCTTGCCCTCCAGAAAAGAAATGTACTCTGGTATGGTACTCAGACTAGGGAACCTGAGATTAGGGCACCCAAATTTATAAAGTATTTGAAATAAAATATTTTTTATTTTGCTGAAAGTTCGTAATTTCCAAATATTTTTCAAACATTCATTTCTGGGTGGGAAATTCCATGTATGTCCTGCATGCTGCTACAAATGAACACCCAAGAAGTTAATCATTTCCAAAGCAATACATTCAAATACCTCTTGGGATATGTGTAATATGATGACAAGGTGTAGAACATTTGGACTCCAACTCCAGAGGTACCTACTCATGTAATAGTAATAGACTGTAAGTAAATTAAAGTATTTGGCAATTTTTTTTAAATCATCATATTCAGAATTTAATTTTCTACTTCACACATATAATGTGAAACCATTTTAATTTTTAAAATAATAAGTAGATTAAGTCTGACAGGTTGATTTATCAATGTATGAATCTGTTGTGCTCTGGCAATTCCCTGAACCTGAATATTGCAAGTAAATGAACTTTTATGCTTAGAAGTCTAAATATGTACTAGAAAAATTTAGATGTGGAAGAGGTTTCAGAGTTGAAAACTTTCAACTTTTTTTTTCATAATAGTCTCATCTAAATACATTCATTCAAAATTTATTCAGCAATAACTTGGTGTACTTGTTTTACTTCAGGTGAAACAGCACTAAATAGATGCAGTAAGTAGCATATATGTAACTTACCTTTGAAATAAATATAGTTAACAATTACCATCAGAGTGTTTGTATCAAGGTCCTCAAGTATTTGTTTTATATTCCCATGGGTTTTATTCTTTACATAATCATTGATCTCTTTTTTAGCTTCAGTGGAATTCTGGAAGCTACTAGAGACAGCTTTTCCTCTGTACAGTCTTTTGATGTCCTCCAGAAACGTTTTCATTGGCTTCAGGTGTTTGTCCATGAACAGGGTGTTGCCCATGCTCAGCTGCACCTGGCTGCCAGGGCGGTTCAGCAAGAGGAGGAGCTGATGAAATCCATTGTGTATCTCCTCCTTCTGGATGTTGGTGAGGTTAAAGGCCAGTCCTTCCAGCAGCTGAGCCTGGCTAGTGCCTCGGGAGCCCAGGGCCAGAAGGGCAAGGGCAGCAGAGATGCTGACTGGGGAAAAGAAAATGTTCTTGCCAGGTTCTTGAGCGATTGCTTGCCTGTAAAACTGAAAGGCAAAGTCTGTATTGCTTGGGACTATCCTTTGGCAGGACTCAAGAGGATCTCCCTCGTGGGAATGCTGCTCCTGGGGGTCATTTGCCTCAGGCTGGTCAGGGTAGTGAGCAGTCTGGGTCAGGCTGTGGACATTGAGGTGAAGCATGGCCACCAGCAAGCACAGGGGGAGCACGGCCTTCATCATTCTTCGCAGATACTGCATGGACAAAGAACAAAAGGTCTTGGATGCTGGAGGTTGGCTGTATCGACACCTCATCTTTTCTTTCTGACTGCTGCTGCCTTCAAGTGGAAATCACTGTTATGTTCTGACCTCCTCCTTTGCTCCTGACCTCCTCCTTTGCTATGGAAGTGTTTTTTAAATCCTTGTGTTTCTGAGTTTACCTGTAAATCCTATCCATTTCTGCCTATTCCAGTTTTACTTTACTCTAGCTACAAAAGTTCCTTGTTAGTGGGGAAAGAAACATGTGGGTTTTAGAGTCCATTAAAAAAAAAAAAAGACCCTTTTTTTTTTTTTTTAAATGGCAATGCGACACATTAGAAGCATTCTGATTAATTCTTTTGTGCTTGTCCCTTAAGAACTCCTGGGATTATTATGTTATTAGGGTTTGAATGAGGTTTATGTTAAATGACAGTGCTACGCTGCTATATCAAAGGAAAACAATAGGAGCTTGCAGAATTCAAAAGTGCTATTTTTTCTTATTCTATTCCTGACTCATTTTACCATACAAAGCAGCTAATCATAAGAGCTGGTAAAATTTTTCTGCTTTAATACCTGATTAAATTAGAATATGTTTGTCTGTTTTAAATGACCACTCATGTGTCACTTGTCTTCCAGATTGGTTCCTTTTTGTGTGTATTCCACATCTAGTTATGGGAAGGTGAGGCCATTAGTATGGAATTGGCCTCTCCTGTCTTTCCAAGCTTCATATCAGCAGGAAAGTATCCTTTTGTAAGGTAAATATGCCTAATGCTGGAGTAGTGCTTAGCAGCAAGACTGGATCAGGACATTTTGGACATTTGTAGTGGCTGTGACCGCTTTTTGTCTTTGTTTGTTTACTGCTTTCTCTTTTACCAGTTAGACCAAGACATGCTGGGATGATTTGTGGTGTCTAAGATGCTTAACCTGTCAGAAAACGAGTAGGAGCTACTCCCATTAAAAGTGTGGTAACAGTGACTAGAAAAGCTCCAAATAGCCTTCACCTAATGTCCTACTTGAAATAGAACAGCTTCAGGTAAGCTACCTGCTCACTCCCCAGTCAATGGTAAAGGCACTTAAAGACACGGGTTCAGCAGAACAGATTCAGAGATGTTTACTGGGATTTTTCTCCACCCTGGGACAGCACTCTGACCACTAAGGTATGGGTGAAAAGGAGCCAGCTCATCTTTCTTCTCTGTGTGATCTGGATAAATGGGAATTTACAGAGAACATTGGCATAGCAAAATCAGTTTGTGAATTCTGTCTGGGTCATCCCAGTTTAAGCAAGACATTTAATCATTCACTTCAGTTTTGGTTATCTGATTGTAAGCTTTAGGGAAAATTAGTAATGATAAATAAAATTGACAGCTGAGAAGTAAAAATACTTCCGTTATTGAAGCATATTTTTTCTAGATGTTTTTGAGCTATTTGGGATAAATATTCAGAGCAGAGTTATACTCTGGGGAGCTGCTATAATGAAACCCCAGAATTTGCTATTCAGTATTTCTTGAAATTAAGTTCAGCTGTCATTTGAGAACTTAGAAACTAAGTTTCACCCTTGAAAGGAGATGTTCTTTATGACTCACTTAGCTAAATACCATACAGCTGGGTCAAAATCATTAAGGTAAAGATAACTGGGTACTTACTTTACATTCAGAGGGCTCTTGCTCTCAATGGGCTGTGCTGTTTCTTGCTGCTTTACTCATACTGCTGTTTTCCTCTGTTAAACATTACAGGGCTTCAGATACATATTACCTAGAAGCACAAAGCTGAATGCTGATGAAGCCAGTGTTCTTGGACCTTGTATGCAATGTCCACATCTCTTCACTCCAAACAGAGCAAAGACCACAGGGCCCAGGCTGGTCAGTAGAGTACAGTGTTACCTCCCAAAGGGTATGCAGCTCCTAAGCAAATATTTATTGGAAATTATGTTTTGGTGTCAAGAGCAGCTACTCTCTCCTGTGTCCTATCTGAGATGAATATAACTGTTCATCTGGAGACACAATTTTGTCCAGCACTAAGCTCTGAAGGCCAGGTTGGGGGGCTACAAGGAACACCACTTGTCATCAGTCATGCTGTGCAGCTTATTGGACTCCACTTATGTGTCAACATATAATCTTTTATTTCTACACAGTAGAAACCCCACTGGTCACTACTCAGAAGCTAATGAGTCCTCTTGGTCTCATAAATAGAGTACCTCATTCAGTCTTGTAGGAATGGTGAATTTTAAGTCTGTGGCAATTTATTGAATGCTCTCTTCACAATCAAATGATTCTTTCTGTATCTCTGTTGAGGACCACCTAGCCTATCAAGATCTGAAAAGTACTTGAAAAAGCTGTAAAAAATACACACCATCACTGCAAGTGCCCAAAGACAATATTGAACAAATGCAGTTGCTGTAATGTATATGGGCAGCAACCTAGTCTCAAACACATCAAACAATAGCAAATGATGGAAGAGAGTAACACAGAAATATTAACCAGTAATAAATCAAGGCATTCTCAAACTGTGAGTCACCCTTCTTATAAAGATCGATTTCCCAGGAGTCTTCCAAAGGAAGATGAAGTGCTGCGAAGCAGGTTTACCACCATTCACCAATGGATGAGCTGTTCAGATGCAGGGTTTGACAAGCCAGCCAGGAGAATGCCTGCTTAGTCTCCCTATGCCTCTGCTACACTTTGCAGGACTTGTTACTGTCTGCTCAGCAAGGGGCAGCACAATCTCCTTGATACTATAGAACCAAGGAGTTGTGTATGTAGAACTGTGTAAGCACAGCAGCTCCCAGTCCCCAGCTATGCTGCTTTCAGAGGTCATTCCTTACCTGCTGGGATCCATGGTCTTGGTCATGCAGATAGGTTGCCTGCATGGTATTTACAGACTCAACTCTTTTATTTATTTATTTTTTTAAATTTCAGAATAGAGCTTAACTCTGCATGTTCGCCTTAGATATAGCCAAAGTTTGCTGTTAAGTATTTTGATTTTGAATTTGTATTCTTTTCTGATCAGAGTACCAATTGCTGCTGTCCCTTGGAACACTTGTGAAGGTCAGGTGAGCCTTGATGGAATAGCCTGTTTTCTTTTTTTACCAGCCACAAAAACTCTGCATTTAAATTGACTGAATGTGTAAGCCAGAATGCTCAATTGCACAAGTGCAATCTTTCAGGGAAAACAAGAGAGATGCTTGTGGTGCTCCAAGACAGTCAGGCTGTTGGTGGTTCTGGGCACTTCTTTAGTCATAGAGGTGAGCAGTGTTAAATATTTACACTTCTGTTAACCATTACATAGATAAAAAACCCACCTGTCTGAGGACACAGATAAATACTGATGTAGCCATGCAGAGAAGGCAGAAGTCAGCGCTTGCTGGGCCAGCTGGCTTTAATGTTTGTTGTCCCCAAACATGCATAACAGCCATCTGCAAACACACACTGCAGAGAGGTCCATGGCCATGAGCAGCTGTACCACCTCCCTAGCTTATTGCCAGCTAGTGACACAAGTGCTAAGGCATCTCCTGAGGTGTGTTAGGGCCTGCACTGGGGCTTTAGGTTCTTGATCATGCAGCTTGGGCACCTGCTTCAACGTGGTACTAAGAAAAGCAGATCAGAAGAGGTAATTAACACATTACTTTCCCCCATGAACAAATTTGGCAGCAGTTCAGAAACTGTCCTACATTCAGAGGCTTTCTTTGAGCCTTGGTTTGGTCACAACAGAAGAGGAACCCTGGGCAGTGGAGTCCACTGTGCAGCTACAGGGCCAGCTGAAGCAGAAGGTAGCAGGAGAGAGACAGTGCTGTAAAGAATTATATTGCAAGCATTGGGGCTAATTCTGGATAACCTCTATGGCTCTGAGGTGAACCAAAACATGCTTCAGTACAGTGAGAAAACTGTGTCAGAGACACAAACACAAATGTTTTGCTGTTCGGACATTCGTATGTATTAGCCTCTTGTTGAAAGTCAGCATGGATTGATTTTTGAAACTCTTTCAAAATCTGCTTCTCTTTGCTTCAATTATCCTTGTTGTCATGAGGTGGTGGCTTGAAGAAAAGGTTCATCATCCTCCCAGGGAGGTCAGCAGAGGTTCTCCAAGCCAACAACTGCTCCACCCCAGGGCCTGCTTCTGGAGACAGTAATGCATAAAGCATGCCTACAGTACATGCTTCTTTGTTTTACACCTTAGTTTCTTCTTAAAAATGTGACTGTATTCCTACTGTTTTATTCAAAATACTTCTTTTAAAAGCTACCTAGCTCATTTTATCAACAAATACCCAGCACGTCTTGCCTGCAGCCCCAACTGTGCCCTGCTGAATGCAATGCAAGCCATCACTCTATAAAAAAATTTTCTCAGGCTGTTACAAAACTCTCCTGTAATTCTGGGCACTCTGAAGGAAAAGTAATGGCACTGTCTCAAAGCAACAAAATGTCAGCCTTGGGTGAGGAAGGACCTGGACAAATTATTTGCAGAGCAGTCACAGCCATCCCCCTCCAGATCTATAACATCCAGCTGACAGAATACACATCTGGTATAGATGTGAAATCCTCTCTATTGGCTGGCCCAAGGCTGTCTTCGTGTCCTGTGCACAATGACAGTACTTGCATTACCAAAATTCACCACTTACCCTGGCACCAGACTCCAGACATCCTGAGAGGATGCAGTGACTGTGGGGGAGCTGAGAGGTGGTGGCTCTGGGGCAGTAGTCAGGGTTAGATTGAAGAATTTACCTAAAGTCTCGAAGGCATACATGGTTGCAGTCAGATTTTCCCATTAATTGCTGTTCTTGCAACAGGACTGAAAGGTCTGCCCAGCCCTGGCCTTCCAGTCAGCAGCAAAGGAAGATGGATGCATGGAAGGTAAGCCATGCTGTTTTGTCATGGTTCACATAAACAATCTTTCCTGCATTTTTTTTCCCCACAAATATTTTTCTTAGCTCTGTTATCCCATTTGACAGAACCCATGTGCTCGTTTATACTGTAAATGGAGATTAATGTCAGGAACATTTTGCTTTAATGAGTCTTTAATAATTTGCATAATTTGAGAGGTAAACATATCCATTTCAAACAATGATAATAGAAGCTACAGATGATTAATGGTATTGTCAAATTATTGGAGAGGAACATAGATCTATGATTTACATGTCAGTCAAGCATAATATAGCAGGAGTTCAGTTTCTGACTGACATTAAAATCATTACTTCAGGATAACTAATTGTGTATTTAATAATTCTAAAATGTATTCAAGATTTTCTCTAGTTTTCTTTTAATATTTATGTAAAAAAGCTGTCTCAATTAGAGAAGCACAGTGAGAAACACAACTCAGTTATAAAGAGATGTGCAAAATTGTTGTGCTATCATTTTCATATTTCGAAGCCTTGAAAATAATATTTCAGGATTGATGCCTCAGGAAAGAAAGGAGATGATCCCATTTTGTTTCATTCATTAAACTCTCAAAAGTTTCCTTTCTATGTATTGTATTTATTGAATCTGAGAAGAACCAGAATTTAGGTGTCAAATACACAGTTTTCTGTGTTGTGTGGAAAGTGAACTTCTTAAATATGGAAACAGATTTCTTAAATCCATGTTTATGGACCAAACAAAAAAATGTCCTATTAATCAGTTTGTACTTCATGGATACATTTGGCAGATGTTTGAAATAAATGTTAAGGTGTTTGATATTTGCTGGCCAAGTCATGTTTTTATCCAAGAGCCTTGTTGTTACTAGAAGAGTGTAATTTTAAAACTCTGACTTTGAAAACTCTAGTCAAAAGTTTGTCCATGAAAGAATTACTGGTCCTAAGTAGCTATGTATTTGTTTTTTTTTTTTTTTTAGTAGTAATAATTATTGGCTTACAAGAGAGTTTAAAAACAGCATAAGACATGCGAACACAGGCTCTGGAAGCACTGAAATGTCTCTCAGTGATCTGCTTCATTTTTCTTATTAGCACACTTGTGAAAGAAACATAATTTTTCTCTTAGTTCTAATACAAACACAGGTTGTGTGCAAAGTTGCTCTGATCTGATGTATTGTTTATCCTTTCAAGAGAGACAACCATGTTCATTTCTGTCATTGATACTAAAGAAAACTCTCCCCTCCTGTTTTCACTTGGCTTGGACTGTTAGCACTGCTGAATTTCTGTAAGCAGTTACACAGTGGCTGCTCAATGAGCTGTGCCTAACAAAGTTATAAGGTTTAATTAGCCAACTTAATCTGACACTGTGCTGCTGGCACACTGTCTGTTTGTACAGCTGGCTAGTGATGCATGTATGCATTTGAAATAAAGATCACTTCTTGAAATTTTTCTTTGCTTCTAGTATTGTATAATTGAATTTCAAGTTGTCTTCTCCTACGGACTCTGCTTCCCTCTGTACAATACAAAACCAGGCCTCAGTTAAGCAGATAACAACCAAAATCTGTGCAGCCAAGCCCCTAATCCTTAATATTTCCAACACGTAAAATTGTTTCAGGGTGCAAAAGCTCTGAGTACAGCACACAGGCTGCTTAAGGCAGCATAAGGTCTGCACAGACATAATAATGGATTAAAGTTTACAGCATCTTCCTTTATACTTTAAAAATATGATTTTTTTTTTCTATGATGTTGATGTTTATCATGCCTTACATGGATTTACAAACCCAAAACTCTAAGCCAAGGTTTCATCACTGATTTTTGCTACAGGCCATTTAACCTACAGCTGTCATCAATGATAACTGCTGAGTAGTAGCAAGGGAGATATTCTGTGCTTCTCTAACAAATACATGTATGCACTTAGTAATAAAATCTTGTTCAACCTCTGTCCAGCTATGTTGTCCAATGGTTTCTTGCAGCAAACTTATAATCAATATAGCAGAGAAACTTTAAAACTCAGGGATTATAATCAGACATTAAAACATATTTCTAAAATTGTCCCTCTCTATAAAGTGTTCTACTTTTTGGGAAAACATCAACAGGTGTCCCAGTGTGTTTTCCCCACAGGTTTTGTGCCTGTGCAGCAGAATCTTAGAATCAAATACTAGGATGAAAGAAACCTCCATAGGCCACCTAGTCCAGCCATTTGCACAAAGCATCACGTTTCTCAGGTACATGTGTCCAACCACAGGTATTTTGCAACCACTCTGAACCACATCTTCCACTGCTTAACCACTGCATGGTAAAATGGCCTCACAAAAAGACTCAAAGGAGAAAATTAGATGTTCTTGTCACCTGCTATTACCTAGATCTGCCAGTAAAGCCAAAATGTAAAATAAGCATTGCTGGTGCCTACCTTCAGTAGAGTCAGGTTTTGACTACACTGCTGCTTCCCATGAGATATAGGTAATTCACAGCTCTTGAGAGGTACTATTCAATGGAGTGATCTGTTAGTTTATACGGTTGAAACCCAATCACACAGTGGAGTTTTTATTTGCTGGCTGTCATTTACAAGATAATGAGGAAGGGAATTAACATCCGAGTGAGAAAGCATAATGAAAATTTCCCAGCTCTGCACAGAAAGCCATCAATATTTGTTACAGATGTTAATTTTATGCTAGTTCAGATCTATGAACTCAAAGACCAGAGTGAAAACAATGAGGAAAAAAAGAGGTTTTAATTAATGTCTTTGAAGTAGTTTCTAAAGAAAGATTGGAACACCCAAAAATCCACAGAGTGCCAAAAATAATTCCTCATTTTTCCCACAGACATGAGTTACAAGACTTAGATCTCAGTGATCAGTTCAGTGTTGCCAGCCTCCATGAATACTGAAGTGTTTAGAGAAGAGGTTTTCCCCTTAAACTTCTCTTGACCTTTCATTATCTTCCCCCACCCAAATTCCACCTCCATCCAAGGCAGACATGTCACATCCAACTGGAGTGCGTTGGAAAGAAAATGGAGATGGTCTTGGGGGATCAAGGGAAGAACATTTTGAGAATTAATGTCAGTAAGATAAAAAGTAGATAAACATAGATTTTGTCTTTAAATATAGAAATAGAAGATATATCTGACTGTTCTTACTTCCTCTGAACTAGATTGCTCTTTTAATTTTGCTTTCTTGAATTAAATTAGGATGTATATCTGTGGTGCCTTCATCTACATGGCAATTAAAGTACTTAAAAAATACATGTTTAAAGAAATAAGAATTAAAATGGCATGTTTAGCCCAGCTATGTTTTTTGACTCCTCTTTTTCTTAATTTCTTTTTAGTAAAGAAACTGAATTATTTCTTTAAGGAACCCCATGTTATACTATCCAAAAACTGGCCAAAAAGTGAGTCATTTCAGATTGGAATAGGTCTGAGTTTCATTTATGATTCATAGCAGTGCATTGAATGAGTTGGAGCCTGAACTAAAGACAGGGTTTAACCCTACCATACCAGATGTACAAAATCAAAAGGAGAGCAGGAGCCATCACCTCACTAAGCCTGGCATGGAGCAGCCTTGGAGCAGATAATGGTGTGGAAATTGCTGGCAGTTAGAACAGATAATAGATATCTTAGGAAAGAAACTTCTGCAGTGCTCTGCAAATGCTACATGGCTTGGTGCAGGGAGAGCCCCTTGTACTCCCAAAATAAGGAAGAAGGAGCAAGAAGTGTTTGTGTCACATCAGCTGTCAGCTCCTACACGTGACCTTGCCTTGGGGAAAAAAGTTCAGGAAGCCAGCGCCAAAGACTCAAGGACAAGTGAGAGTCAAAAGCCTAAAGCCTGATATATGCTCTGAAGTACATAAAAGACTATGCAAATGAAAAGTGTCACAAAAGGACACTGGAGTGGAAAGCTGACATAAGGGCAGAATATTTATTCTGAGTGTTTCCAAGTTTTTAAGCCTTCAAGCCATGTGGCCAGCACGTGGCATCCAGCCGAACTCTGAACTCCCAGCAAGGGAGAAGCAGCAGTGCAGTTGCACTTGCATGGGTCTGAGCCTGTGCCCTGTGACTAAACATCTAACTGATAGAGGTGAAAAGTTTTGTGTTAAATCTTCTCTCCTACAATAATTTCCTTTTGTCTCTTTCCATTGGCATCAGTTTAGCTTATTTGTGCCAAAAACTGCAATATCTGCTAATAAAGTTACAATCAAGCTTAGAAGAACTCGAAGTCTACATTGCATGGTGGTCTGCCCAGGCAGAGGAGTTGATCAGCCCAAGTGTACTGTCAGGCTGCTCCTGCTTTCCTCCTTTCCTGTGTCATGGCAGCTGCAAGAGGCACCTCAGCTTAAGTCCCTGCTTCTCACAGCAAAATCTGGCTGTCTTGGTAATTCCCCTCTTCCTCATGCATACCCCCCATGGACCTCTGCTGTTTATTTGGGAAAGAACAGTGCTCTTCAAGACATGTTTCTCCACAGAACCTCCAAGAATATTTCTGTTTTCTCGTTGTTTCACAAGAGCAGCTATTTTCCCAAGAATCATGGACCAAGAACTGGTCATCCAGTTCTTAAATCAGCATCATTTTTGTCTATCCACTTTGAAATGAGTTAAGAGGCAAGGTTTGCTGCCCCTCCCCTGCACCACTTTTCCCTGTTCCCATTGGCCCTTGACCCTCAGATCCACCCCTTTTTCCCCATATTTAACCCTATGCCCTCCACCCTGCTGGGTCTTTGCCCGGGACCCTCTTTGAAGCAATGAACAACCTGTGGATCTCCAAACAAAGATCCATCCTTTGCCTTTCTTCATTAGCTCATTTTAACAAGAGTGCTTCGGCCTGGAAGTGTACTCAGGGACTGGTTGAAATGCGCCACTTCAAAATAGCATTTAGATATTTTTTCTTACTAACGAACAGAGACTATTGATCTGAGGTCCATGAGGAACAACAAACATAATCTCTTGATATTTGCCTACAGAGTTATTTGTCATTGCAAAGCTGGACTTTGACAATTCATCCTCAGTTAGCCCTGAGATTTGGCAAGAAGTTTTAAATTATCTTCTGTAGAATAAATTTATCTGTATTACACCTAGACCAAGTCCTTATATGTTCAGAGGCATGAAGCCAACTGCTTGTTAGTAAATACCGAACATACTAAATACAGTTATGAATAAGAAACTTTTGTCGTTGATTTATGTGATTTTGAGGAGGACTTTGAAAGTGGATATCAAGTGTTACCTGTTTGCAGATAGACATGGAATGTTTTTTCTATTCCTTATTGGTATTCTTGTGCTACAATTTACTCATATTGATGACACTGATTTAATGTGAAAGAAAATAAAGATTCCCAAACCAAAAAAGAGAATTGTGTTTTAGAAATATTCACCACAGTTTTTATGTTATATTTCTCACAGACATCTTAAGAAACTAAGGTCTAAAACATTGTTGTGGATATTCTCAGTCTCTGGTAACAGAGAGAAACAGATATTCTCCCAGGCTCCCATCCTGGGAAAGCTCAGAGAAAGAATTAAACTAATTATTACCTCATCCTCTGCACCTGCTGTTTATAGAAAGATGTTTGCAAATAGGTGGTGTTCCTTTGACCAATGGTGTGAGAAGTGCTGCTGAAGACCAATCAGGTCTTAGCTCCACTATGCTGTCTATAAGAAGTGTGATTTTCTATTAATAAAAGGTTCTTTGCCTTCTGAAATTGTGGAGTCAACATGTCGCCTTCTTTCCTGTCCCCTATCTTGTCGGTGACACGTTGTCATTTATAATTTCTTCTACCAGTTTGAGATATTCTGTAACAAAAGATTTAATCAATCTATGATTTACATGCTTACTTTGGCTTTCTGTATTTTAATAAGATGCATTAAAGATGTTGATTTAAAAACTAAAGCAAAAGATAATAAAATAACTTTACTTTAAAGCAGTATTTACTGCTTTATTAGTAAAGTTATGTTTCTTTCATAACCATGCAACTATCTAGTGTAGCTGGATTCAAGGGACCTTAAGGTAAGAAAGGGTACAAATATCAACTTCCAGTCTGTTTTTACTCTATAACGGTAATCCACTGCTAACATTTAGAAAAGTGACTTCTGAAATATTTTCTGCATTTTTTATGTGTGTTTATGATAGCTTAAACCAAGTTAACAGTCTCTAAGAAAGCTCTGCTGTTCCTACTGAGGAAATTCAAACTTTCTGGAGTTATAATTTGCCTTCCTCCTTTTTTTCTACCACAATCTGTCAAGTCTAGCTGGAAAGTGAATACGGAAGGCGGCATCAGTAGAAACAAGAAATGACAGTGACAACAAATCTATGAAAAGGAAACTGGTGCTATGTCATGGACTACTCCATCAGGCTTTTATCTCAAGGCATTAGCAACAATTGTTATATTGGTAGAATAAAACAGAAGTCTTTTCTGCTATGGATTCCTTCCTTGGTAGAATTAAAATTATCTGTACAGCAAAGCAGCCTTCTTGTCTCCATGCAGAGGGCTTCTGCTGAGGAGGAGACAGAGGAAGGCAAGCTGAAACAGCTGCACTCATCAACTCTTTACATTGGTGTGTCCTCCAACGTCTCAGTCACTGATCCTGCAGTTTCATGCCATACTTGGTTACAAAACCTAAAGAAATTAATGAAAATTCACTCCAATATTAAAGAAATCTGCATCTAAGAGTAGTCATCAAGGGTTAGTGGATTAAACAGACAGGACTTACAACTTGCACCTCCTTTTTCCTGTTTCTCCTTTCACATGCACACCCTGTGACTGTACAGCAATACATGCATCAATTGGAGACTTTGGACAAACAATACCCCACAGGAGCATGTCAGAAAGGGCTTCTTACAAAGCTGGTGAAAAGTCACTTGTATTTCATTAACACTACATGCTCTATTCAGGTGTAGGCTGTGGGAAACCCTAGTGACTTTTGGACAAAGAAAAATACTTTTTGTGTTTTAAAGGGTTAATAAGGTTTCTGAGGATAATGGTTGAAAGATGAGCACTAGCACAGAGCGGTATGCATACATAAGTGTTTCAGTGGATCACAGGAATTTAGTCAGGGATGTGAGCAAGTTTCATCAATCAGTCATTTTTCTTAGGATTTCCAATTTTCCCAATGAAGAGGACGGTGTGGGTGAACTTATCCAGAATCACCAGGATAAATGGTCTGTTGAATCTGACTCGAGGCGGGCGAGGAAAATCCCCAGATCTCCAGGTGACCTCCTTCACTGTGGCCCCGGCCGCCTCAGTGCCATTCTCATGAACATTCAGCATGGCTCTGTGGATCACCTGCAAGGAACAAAGCAAACAGCTTCCAGCTGACAATCCAGCAAGAAGAGGGCAGCCTGCCACCCTCTTCACTTTGGCCACCAAAGGGAGCCCTGCCTGGAGCAAGACTGAGCAGCAGCAGCTTCTGGGAAGGTCATCACCGGTTGCTCCCGTTCCCACTGCAGCACCAACAGCCATCACACCACTCAAGCCATCCTCCTTCACTGCTTGTGCAGAGAGTAATCCTCAAACTGCAGGCAGCCAAAGAGCACTCAAGATGACTGATGACAAGAAACTCTGGAAGCAAAGAAACCTGGTAATTTAGCTGAGACTCAATTTTGTCTTTGGCAGCTTCATGTATTATTGTGAATTTACCCTGTCATCTAGCTGAAAAAAAAAAAACTTTTTGAGAACACTAGAAGTGCAGGAATAACAATGCTTTGCCCTCTGTAGGAAGAATTAGAGGAAATTTTACAAAAGCAAATGCACTACATTTAGATAATTTTGTTTAGTAGCCAAAAGAACATTTAATTATATGTATGTTTCATCCTCATACTCCAGCCATGCCTTTCTAACCCCTTGTAAGCATGTTTGGCTTCAGGTTTATGAAAGACCGGGCTTTCTTTGCCTCCAGACTGGCAGCTATTGATGAATGAGTGATGCTTCAGAGAGACTGGGATAAGCTTTTCATGGGATATTAATGTCAGGTTCCTGGGAACAGGCAAGTCCTGTGGTTGCTTCCACATGCCGACTTACTTTTGAAACCATCAGTCCAGGCTCCTCAGTAATCCTTGAGAGATCAGCTTGTTCAGTGAACAGATTGACCATACCCATTTGCTTGACTATCTTTTTCACATCATAGGTACCAGAAATAGAAAATTTTGGAATGTGCAGATGTATTTTTCTGTAACAAACAACACAAATAAGGACAAATCATCATCTAGGCAACACTCCTCAATGGCTTCAGTATATTGACACTTCACATTTGTTATTCTAAATGTTTACAGCCTTCTTTCAGGGTTCAGATAGCACTTCTGATCAAGTTATCTACTTAATGTGGAGGGTTAGAACAGAATAAGTCTGTGCTAGCTCCTGCCTCTGCAGTGGGGTTCAAGGGGTGGGGTGGAAGACACAGCTATACCAACTCAGTGGCAAACAGAGCTACTACTGCCAGGTAGGAGGGCTTATTCAAAAGATTGTAGCTAGCTGACCTAAGGCTGTTCAAATACACAGCAGGCCCTTGGCCACCACAGAAATAGCTGCAATAATGGTGAATTAATCCACTTTTACACAGAATGCCCTCAGCACCCCAACAGCTACTCCATTGTAGTTTCCCAGTGCTTGTATGAAACAAGAGTCTGTTGATCTCATCATGGTGCTGAGTAATTTTTGGTTGAATCAGGAACTTAACCCAAGATGAATCCCAAGCTCAATGACCTATTTGTTAACTAGCCATAGCTCTTCTTCATTTTCATTGTCCAGCTAAGAAAAGAGAAGTCCATGACAGAGTTAAATAAGTCCATACATTAAGTGTATAGAGTTCAGTCAAATAACCTGTCCTTTAATATTTTCTCTTGGTGAGATAAACACTACTAATCGGTCACGTGGTCACCTCTCACTTTAGCAAAAAGTCTTACCTGTCTTGGAGAGACTTTTCCCATTTAGTTATAGTTCTTTTCAAGAGGGCATCTTCTACCTGCTTCATCTTGCCTTCATCAGGCAAAATGAATAATGCTGCAACATCTCCATTGTAAGGTATCTGAACCAGCCAACAGGACAGCTCTTCATCAAAGTAATTTCTGTAGTAACCCTTTCGATACATCATGTCAACTTTTACAGATGTTTTCTGATCCACAAAAAAGTCCTCCTGTCTTGTCTGTGCTGTACTGAAGGGTTTCTCCCAATGGGCTTATGACAAAAAGAAAATGTATTCAGTGGAATACAAAGAGGGATGATCACAGTGAATAAAACAGGACCTAGTCCCACAGCCTTCCTTTCATTAGAGTAAATATCCTTTTCATGTCACTGCATCCTCAGGTATTACAGCATTGTATCTCTTCATTTTTTTTTCAGGTGCTTAAAGACAATTATAGACAGATAATACTGAAAACACCATGTTTCACTACAGTGTGAGTCTATGATGACATGACAAAATTAACCAAACTCAATAAAGATATTTAAATTTCATTTAAATGATTTAAAATTTATTTAAAGCAGGTGAGGACATATTTTTACTTGCAACAAATGTATATGGGTTCATAGCAACACCTTCCAGATATTGAACATGATTTCCTCTATTTAAAATATTTAAATTTTTTCTCTTTTCATTCTCTGTAATAAGCATTAGCTTTGCACCCTTTGATATATCTTACCTTTAAAGAAGACATAGTTAATGAGAACCACAGCAGTCAGAGGATCGAGATTTTCCACTAGTTTAACAATTTTCCCATTTGTCTTTTCCTCAATATAACTGTTGATCTGACTCTCAGCACCAGCAGAGTTGTTAAAGTCAGTAGAAAAGACTTCAGATTCATAGAAGCTTTTGACATCATCCAAGAACTTCTGTAGTGGTTTTAGTGTCTCTTCTATAAAAAGGGCGTTGCCCAGGCTCAGCTGGAATTCACTATCTGCACGGTTCAGCATGTGGAGGAGTTGGCAAAAACCTTCATGTATTTCCTGCTCCTGAGTCTTTTTCAGGTTAAAGGCAAGCCCTTCCAAAATCTGTGTCAGTGTCACAGCCTTGGCACCAAGTGCCAGCATTGCAAAGGAAGCAGAGATGCTTATGGGTGAAAAGAAAATATTTTTGTCCGTTGCTTCAGATGCAACCAGCTTGTAAAAGGAAAATGCAAAGTCAGCATTGGTGAAAACTAGTTTGACAAAGGTTTTGTTCTTAAGTGGAGAAGCTTTTTCCCACTGAGAACTATGTCCTGGGTAGTATGTCCCTTTAGCATCATCCTGCTTATTACGGTAGCGAGGATGCTGATGACACAGGGCAACAGTATGCAGACCAACCAGCATTAAACACAAGGAGAAAGTGGGCTTCATTTTGCTTTCAGCTGTTTCTGGAAAAGAAGTAGACATGCAAAACACATAATGGAAACTAATTTGTTCATACCGTGCCCTCCAGTAAAGTAAAAGGATGCTCTCAGGACACACATGTTCTCCAAAGTCCCCCACACTTATAATTCACATTTCTGGTACATGCCAGTGTTCCCTGGAAAGAATACACACCCTGATTCACTATTTATATATATATATATAGTCTAGTTCTCTTTCAAAAGAGGCAATGTTAAACTTTTTAAAGTTTATTAACTTTAATATTAGCATATTCTTTTAAAATTTGTAAATAAATGGAAGCTTATGATCTTTTCCCCAGAATAACTGGCATGAGTTGGTTTTGTACTCAATACTGCATGAAGGTTACTGCAGCTCTGTTAGCCTTCCTCAATTCATCAAATAATTAGAGAATTTAATCTGTATTAAACAAAAATGTGATATAAGCATAGATCACACTCTAGAACCAAATTACAAAACACTCTTACAGTTTCTTCAATGGTGAAAGACTAGATCGCTGGTCTTTGTGGTATAAAAGTCTATAGGCATTTCTATTGTTTCCAAACTAAATTTTTACTTTATTTTATGAAGTATTTTCTTTAGTATCGGTTCTTTCTGGCATTTGAAATGTATTGATTTTTTCATAAGAGGTGTCCCTAATTACATGTACAAAGGCACCACTCCCAGGCAACAACCCCCCCAAAATGAAGTGTAAGAGATCCAAAGGAAAACTAAAAGAGTACTTACATTGCCACAGTCTGGTCTTGTCTGCTCATTCTTCTCTTCAGTACCATTAAACAGAGTTAATCAGAGCACTCCGTTAATCATTAATTAGTTCAAATAAAAGTTGCCAGTGAGGATGTACAACAAGCAGTAATGACATTGGATATTTTGGACAATTTGTCCATCCCAGACAAACGCTAACAGTGCTGGCTGATGGGGCTGCAGACAAGAAGGAATGGAGCAGAGACTGGACCTCTATGCTTGTGGATTCTTCTGTGCTTGTGGATTGACAGGAGGAACCTGCTGCTGTGGGTGTTTGGCAAGAGAGCCACAGCCATACCTTTCATGGCTGGAGCTGAAAGCTGTGGCTTGGTGTGAGGGCCACCCCTTGCCTGGGTCTGTGTGAGCCAGCACCGCTCACAGCAGGTGACAGCATCCCTGCCAGGACGTCCTCTTCGATTCGTCCTGGGGGCACTGCCGGAGCCATAACCTCTCTGGCAGGATTTCAAAACAGGGCTTGGATTTACAAAGTCCTTCTGCCTTACTACATACCTCAGTCACAACCTTCAACAAATACCATGTTTAATGGTTTTGGGGATTTTTCTTATGCAGAGCAGACTGTGTGTGATTGGTGAACAGTGTCTAAGTTTCTTAGGAGAATAACACATGATGTTATCACTCTAGCTAGACATTTACAATCAATGAAGTTTTTTACTCATTGCTGTTGTTGCTCATTACCTTTGTTAAATCTGAACAGAACCTGTGGCAATAATAATTAATATGTTATGATTTGAACTGAAAAAAAAAAAAAGAATGCTATCTCAAATTGCTTGTGATATTTTGGTAACATAAATAACATGATATGATATATGATAATGTAAATAATATGATAACATATAAATAATAACCTCAAAACACTTCTGAGAACTTTGAAGAATTACACATTTGATAGATTTTATATGCAATTGTTTTAAACTTTTTTTTTCTAAAAGCTAGTAAAAATGAGGGTGCTCTTTTCCATCCTGATATGAAGTAATGTAGAGGGGCATTTTCTGATGACAGACTTGTCTAAGAGAGTTAATGTCTCTCAGCCTGATTATTTACAGCCTAATCAACTTATTTAATTATCTTGCTTTTATTACTTTTATAATTTTGTTTACATCTGAAAGTGATTCTCAGGTTTAAAATATTTTTACATCACTTAATATTAGAATGGAAAACAATTAAAATTGCACTTGTTCCTCATGCATGGAGAGCACTTTCGGGGGAGAGTGCTAATGTAGTGGAAGGACACAACACATTGCTTTCTGGAGCCGTTAGTAGGGAGTCTGTCCATCTAACCTGGGTAAACACAGGTATTTTCCAACCTTTCCTATTGTATTAGCTCAATTTTCCCTCAATAGGAAAAGCCTAAGGGTGGCAGTGGAAGAGATGGTTGAGAAGTCAAGGGCTTTTTTTTATTGTCTCTTTGGGTTGGGCCTAAACATTCTCCACAAAAAGTACTCTCAGCCCAGGTCTGTCATTCAGGGGAGCATCAGGAGGAGATGCATGAGGAACAAATACAAGTTGCCTCACCCTTCATCATCTTCACAGCATTTTAAATGCAAAACTTAATCCCTTCTTCCTTGTGTCAAAAAAAGCATTTACAATGGAAGACGAACATATTGTGGAGGAACCTCCATACTCTCCTGTAAGTTCCCATTCCCAACTCTTCCCCATTCCTCATCTGCCTCCAATCAAGTGCCCTAGATTTGCACCTTGGTCCTGCCTTTCCCTGATCCACCAGTGATCTGGGCTCCCTGAAAAAGGGGTTGCTCAGCAGGGGTTACTCCTGTGAAATATATAACAGACACAACATGAAATGGAAAAGCAGTGTATGCAATATCTACCCGGGAATTTTATGGTTTGTAGGCTGCATTGTGGATAAAGTTACAACTTTAAAGAAAAGCCAAACTGATCATTGGGAATTTGTGTCAGGAACATGAGAAGTAAGTAGTGTGCTGGTACACCTTTGGAATTGCAGCATCACCCTGCAATGTGCCACTCCACATACATTGCCTGTGTGTGCAGAACCATCTCTTTTTAGTGGCATAGGACTTGGCTCCTGCGTGCTCTGTGTGATGGCCTGTAGCTCTGGCATCAGATGTGGCAACGGAACACAGTCTCCCTTTGCCCAGTCTCTTCCACAAATAAGTTTTGCCTTCTTTATGCCTGCTAACTTGTCTCTTTTCAAGGCTGAAAATCATTCACCTGCAACAGGAGCTGTACCAGACCTTTATTAACCCTACAATTTTTTCTGAAGATTTAATAGTTCTCATTTATCCCTCTGTTATTATAGGACCATGGCCCAGAAATTTAGATCATTTGCTATGAGATTTGCTCTTTTTTTCATTCCCAGTAGTTTCTAATATTTAATTTGTCTCCTTTTCCACTACTGAGCTGATCTGTGTATGTGCTACCTACCAGAACACCAGACCATCAATCCTGTGTGACAGCAATCAGTTCAAATGCAGCATTTTGCCAAACCTGCAGCTAAAACTTAGCAAGAAAATCAAAGTCCCTATCAACACAAGCCAGAAAGATACTGTTGTTTCTGGTTTGAAAATGAATCAGAGTTTGTCATGTCCATTCCTTTACTTTACCAGGAGATGGTGGCACAGGGCTCCTTTTCCTGTAATCCCCAGAACTCAAAGCTCCATGCATAACAATTCTACTTGCAGATAATAATGTAGAAGAATCACACTGAAAGGTTGGCTTCTTTCAAGGATCTCACTCATAGCTTGTATGCTGAAATAATTCCATTTTACTTATAGAATTTGTCCTATGGACCTTTTTCTCTTGGTGTAAAAGAGTCCTTCTCATGCAAACAACTTTTAGAATAACAAGTTCACCAGAGAATAAAAGTTCTTATTTTGAAATGAAATTGTCTACCCAGAGAAACCTCTTGGTGTTAAATTAAATTTAAATTGATGTCTTATGTTCTATATTTTTTGTGATGCAAACATGGCCTTAATCAAGCACTAAGAAAATCCCTTATGGAGATATTTTCGAATTACACTTAAAGTTTATTGCTTCCAAAGCCAGATAGAAAGTATTAAGGCTAAACTTTGCAAAGTATTGTCATTTGTTATTGTACAAAAGATTAATATTGTTTGCCTCAGTGAAGAAGCAGAAGGAAGATCAAGTAGCTGAATGAATATATTCAATGAAATGAAATTTATTGTATGATTCTATTGCTCATACCCCTTTTCTTAAACAAGTCTTTGAGACTCTAAGATTTTAAGGTTGTTGGCCTGTTGCCAACAGTTTGCCAAAGAGGGTTGGCAAACTGTCCAAATTCTGTAAGTTTAATCAAAGGTCTAGAACAGCTCCTGTTGGAGGTGAATGATTTTCAGCCTTGAAAAGAGACAAGTTAGCAGGCATAAAGAAGGCAAAACTTATTTGTGGCAGAGACTGGGCAACCTGTCCAAATTCTCATTTCTTTGCAATAATAGCAGGGCTCACATGCTGTGCAGATAACATGACTGTGGGAAGATGGTGGATGTGCCCATTCAAGGCCTTCCAGATACCAGGGCTGAAGCTCAAATTGCATAGCTGGGAACAAGAAAGTCCAAAGTTCTGGTAGCATCTGAACAGCAGAGTTTATGTGAGCAACTGGTGCTTCTGTAACTAGCCAAATGCTCTGTGCCTTTTGGCGTTGTCAGCACCTCTCCTCGCTGGTGAAAGGAGCACACACTGCAGTAGCCCTGCAATCCCACTGCTTCATGTTTTGTAACAGCATTGTGCATGGACTCTGCCATGTGGCAAAGCAAACAGAGTGTTACTCACAGAAGATATCCTGTCATCAAGCAGAGTCCCACTGGACCATAAACAAGGTCAGACAGAACAAACTTACAGTCTCCCACATGGCTCATAGGCTGCCAGGAGAAGTTTGGCACTTGGGTCTGCTGGGGCACAGCTAGGCTGCCTTCCAGGGACCCAGCCCTGTGGGTCTGTCTTCCCTCACAGGGGTTCTCAGCTGAGTTAAACTCTCTCCAGGTAAGTCCTTTTCCTCATAACTTCCCATAGGTGTGTCAGATCATGGCTCACAGACCCACAGCAGCAACCCCATTTATGTTGGATGTTTAGGATAGGTGGTCACATGCTTCACTGTAAGTTGTATTATCCCCTTCTGCTGACTGTCACTGCAGGAAGTCAAATGGATTAGGTTACAAAGGTTACAACCTTTAGCTTATAACGAAGCTCTAGTTTTCTTTCAGGGCTTAGTTTGGATCTAGCTGCCCCATAGGCTGAGAGAATGCATGAGTGAGAATTGTAGAGGAATATAAACATCTCCAGATGAATGAGAGGCACCATAAAACACATATGTTTACCACAGATTAAATACACAGTCCTTAAATGAAAATTTTAGGTTTTTATGTCTATTAGAATCCTTCCCTTTTTGTCTATGTATAATAACACTAATAGAAGGAAGAGGGTTCTATCACATATTAAGACAAAATAAAGCTGCAAGGACAAATGATGCAAAATAGACCAAGACAGATTTTCTCGGAATTAGGAAAAAATATTCCATCTTCCTACAAAAGCTTTGCAGAATTGTCCAGCTCCTAAAGAATATTATCAGAGCTGTGCTGAGAGTAACATCAGCGAGGTGTGTTCAGTGCCCAGGCTCTATAGACCTTCATACTGTGAGCTGTAGGCATTTTTCTGCTTTTGGTGTATGTTTGGCACAAGATTTATTAGTTTCCTGTCCCCTACACATCCCCTTATTCCAGAGGGATTCTGGATGATCCCTTTTCTTACCCCTGGTCCCTGCCACAATTCAGGTCAACCTGCTGATCTGAAGCACCAAGTTGCTCAGATGGAGGGAAATTGTAGAGATGCCCCACAGCCTGGTAGATAACTCCCAAACCAGCATTCAGAGGTATCTATCCCATTTTATACTTTTGCTAGTAGCAGCCATTTTTCACAGTCCAGTAGGGAAACTGCCGATGCAGCTGTTGTCCTGCCATCTCAAACCCAAAGGCCTGGGAGGTAGATGGGGAAGTTGCTCTGTGTTTGATTTCCCAAAGCTTTTGCTCTGTCCTAGCAATGATGAGATTTTTCCTAACTTCTTTTCCTTTAGCAACCAACAACCTGTTTTTCTGCCACCACACTGATAAAAATCTCATGGCTCTGATAAAAATCTCGCCATCCTACCTTCTAATCAGTCCCAGTGCACAGATTTATCTGGATGGGATCTCACAGGAACTGCTCCCAGCTCCTGTTGAGTTTGTACAGGCACAGCAGAGCAGGCTGCCTCACACCATGGCAAGTTATCATTGCTGTTACCTCTGTAAAAGCTGCTGCTTTGCACAGAGGCCTGCTCTCTCCCAGTCCCCTGGGTGATGCCATCTTGCCTCATGAGGAGCAATAGCTCAGGGCTTCCGCTGAGCTCTTGCCACTTGTAGCAAAGGGACTCATACAAGGCAGCGATCTCCAAGTCCCCCTGAGTCAGAAGCACAGTTCCCCATACACCAGCCCAATCCTACAAGCACCAATGGGCCCCTGTAAGGCACCTCTGTGTAAGGTGGGCCAAGTTTGGGAGAGCAGGTCAGAAGGCCAGGGAGATGTCAGGGGTGGGGAGTTCCTTTGTTGATTTGAGGATTGTACTACCTTTGCAGTGGTCAAAACAGACTGCCAGGATCACTGTAGAAATGAGCAGTGTACATTCAGAAGCCTCATCTTCCTAGGGATGGGGACTCAACTCCACAAAAAATGTATCCTGGATCAATATGCAATGGCATGAAAGCAGTGCAGTGAGATAGAAGTTAGCCTCTCCTTGAGGCAGCTGCTGTGCAATGGTACCTCCAGCTTTGCTCTAGAGTTTAGCTCCAGTGCTCCACTGCAATAGGAGTGGGTGATCTACAGACCCACAACAGCAAGAAAGTGTTTAGGTATTTCTTGAAAACAGGTTTTACCCAAATAGGCACATAGAGAGAATGTGAAGAATTGCAATTTCCATATGAGAAAAGTTGCACTCCTTTAATAGCTTTAAGACATATTTTACTGATATCTGCTATGTTAGTAAGAGTGACTGAAGGTGTTTGTTGTGTTTAAGAGATTAATAGAATGATACAAGAGACTGGAATAATTCCTTAAGTGATATACTTAAATTACATTGTATATTTTATTGATCATCCACAGCTGATCAACTATTCACAGATGACATTTTTTCACAGACAGTCCTTTGACAGTTTATGCTGTGCCTAATGTCACTCTCTTAAAGTTTTTTGCTGACCTTGTGGAGTGCAAAGAGGCACTTGCAGTAAGAGCTACATCAGAATAAGTCTATTGCTTGAGGGATTATTCTCTTTTTTTGTCAGTGATTTCTTAAGACATCCTAGGCAAAGAGTTGGAACATGTGAGAAAGAGGTGGTTGATTGAGGATATTGAGCAGCCTAGGCAGCAAAGAGTGATGTAAGGAGGAAAGGACTCTCTAGGGACCAGCTCAGGTGAATACTGGAGAAGACATAGTAGAATGACAAGAGTTTTCACCTATTGGGATCAAACTTTTGGCGAGTAATCCAGAACTGAAAGCAGGACAAAACTCCTTAGCAGAGATAATTCACTTTTAAATATAACAGCATACTTAAGAAAACGTTATCTTCCGTGGAAAATTTGGAAAATGTATTAATAAGTTGAATTGTTGTGGTGGTTTGACCCTAGTTGGATGACAAATGCCCACTAAAGTCATTCTATCACTCCTTTCCTCAACTGGAAAATGCAGAGAAAATAAAATGAAAGGTTCATGAGTTGAGGTAAGGATAGGGAGAGATCACAAACTGATTACTGTCACAGGCGAAATAGAGTTGATTTAGAGAAATTGATTGAATTTATTACCGATCAAAACCAGAGCAGGATAATGAGAAGTAAAACAAATCTTAAAAACACCTTTGCCCCAGCTCGGGCAGAAGGGAAGTAAGGCTCATGGTCAGTTCATCACATGGTTCTGCTGCTGCTTCCTCCTCAGGGAGAGGAGTCTTTTTCCTGCTCCAGTGTGGGGTCCCTCACACAGGAATCAGTCCTCCACAAACTTCTCCAGTGTGAGTTCTTCCCATGGACTACAGTTTTTTATGAACTGCTCCAGTGTGGGTCCCTTCCACAGGATGTAGTCCTTCAGGCACAGGCTGCTCCAGCACAGATCCCCGACGTGGTCACAAACCCAGGCAGCAAGCCTGCTCTAGAGTGGGCTCCATTCTTCATGGATCCACAGGTCCTGCCAGAAATCTGCTCCAGTGTGGGCTTCCCATGGGGTCACAACCTTCTTTTGGACACCCACCTACTCTCAAGTGGGCCTCCTCCATGGGCTATAGGTGGATCTCAGCTCTCCCCTGGTCCTCCATGGGCTGCATGGTGACAGCCTGCTCACCATGGTCTGCACCACAGCCTGCAGGTGGATCTTTGCTTTGGCACCTGAAGCACTTCCTCCCCTAGTTCTTCACTGACCTTGGTGTCTGGAGGGTGGTTTCTTTTATTCTCACTCTGCACTCCTCTGGCCTCAATTACTTCTGCGAAATAACTTTATTCTCTTCTCAAATATGTTACTACAGAGGTATTGCTATCATTCCTGATTGGCTCAGTCTTCAGCAGCAGCAGATCCATCTTGGAACTGGCTGGCAATGGCTCTGTCAGATATGGGGGAAGCTTCTGGCAGCTTCTTAGTGAAGTCACCCCTACAGGCCCCCACAGGGCCCCGCTACCAAAACCTTGCCATGCAAACCCAATACAATTATTCAACTGGGGAAAATGTTACCTTTAAAAAGTGTCAGTTGATGGTGATTTTTTCCAATTTTTTTTTTTCTTATTAATTGGATAAGAAAATGTCTCATTTACATCTGAATATCCCTCAATCAGAAACTAGTTAGCAGCACTACCTAGCCCAAAACTGCAGTAGCCATTATAACCCATACCCAATATTAGTATGACAAATAACCCAGCAATTACTCCTTAGTAGGATCCACAATTTTCCCCATGAAAAGTGTGGTGCTGGTTTGTTTGTCAGAGATCAAAATAAGGAAGGGCCTGTTGAATTTGATGGTATGAGGAGTATAGGAAACTCTAGTAAAGATTATGGCAGTGGCTCCTGCAGCTTCAGTTCCAGCCTCATCAACTTCCAGCAAGGCCTTGTGAATCGCCTGCACAGAATAGGAGAAAACACTGTGGTTTATATATGGGACAGGAAGCAGGAATAAAATAAATTATCTTCTGATGGAACATTTAGAGAAGAAAGGAGTAATAAATCCAGTGGATGAAACTTTATTGTATGATAAAGCTCCAACAGTTTGAAACAGGAATTTCAAACAGGACTGAGCAAGGAGGGCCAAAAATTATCATGGACACACTGAAATGCATTCTCACCAGTGCTGAGTAGAGTGGGATAAAAATACCCCATGTACAAGCTAGTTTATTTTCTTAGATGGTTTGAACTTCTACTAGCAACACTTTCTCTTATTTCGAGGTTAATTAAAAACTGCTATTTAAATGATAATATGGGGCAGTATTTGGCATCTTTAGCATTAAATCATAGCTCAAACTGACATAGTCAAATTCTGCTACTGCAAACTGGAGATATCGAGAAAACTTTGGGAACATTAAAAATTGATATATTAATCAACAAAAATATCATAATGAACTCCTCATTTGTAGTTTACAAATGACACAACTTCATATAAACTATTATATTCCAGTCCAAAGAAGTTATTTAAAATGTTGCCCAATTTCTCTATGTATTTAATATCCAGCTTTTAATAACAGCATTAAAGTAATACAAAAGTGAGCTGGCAGATTCTTTCTGTAAAAAAGCACAATTACTGTGCTAGCCCCTACATGTCATTGTGAGTTTTACTTACAACTTCAGTAATATAAAGAGGGAAATATAGTCTTTAAAAATCCCATACACAACTGATCAAAACACCCAACAACCATCCCATCACCAGCTCTGTCTACTTACTTGTGAAACCTGGAGATTGCGATTGCCACTAATTCCAGAAAGATCAGCGTTACCTGAGAACACTTCAGTAATGCCCATTTGCTCAAACAGGGTTTTAACATCATAAGACCCACTAATAGAAAACTTTGGTAACTGCAGATTTAATCTCCTGTTGATCAAAGAAAACAAAAGAGCAGTGAGCCCTTGCAGCCTTGTTGCAGCCAGCAGGGTGGATAGTACGCAACTCAGCGACACTTGAAAGCATTCTTTTGATTGCGAATTTGTTTGATGGTAGTCTTTGTATTCCTTGAGCAATTTTGGCATCCTGAGAGATGCACCATCTTCTAGTATCTATGTTCTCTATTTGATTCTGGGAAAAGAAACAAATTTCTTCATTGTCACTCTTTCATCCAGTGCCACACGTGCAGCTAGTAGAGTTTTTTGGCTAAAGGGTTAGAGAGTAAGCAGACCACTAGTAGAAAGCCTAAAGTAAGGCAAAAGGACGATAAAACCTAATACATGGTGAAGGAAATGAATCATGTTAGCACTATGAAAGAAGAGGTAAGGAGTCAAAAAGTAGCCAAGCAAGTTTTAAGGCAGCTGTTCCCCTTCTGTCAGGTCACAGAGCCTGCAGTTTCTTAGTGATTATGCTCTGCTCTGACTAATTTGGGGAATTGCTTAAAACTTCCCTTTATGAAATCAGGACATTATGTCCAGTAGGAGGTGATCTGAAATTGGCATTTTCTCTTAAAAAGAGTGATGTGTTCTCAAATATAGCAATCCATATACTTAGAGTTACCTGGTCACAAGTTTGCTATCCCATTTACAAACAGTTTCCTTGGAGAGAGCATCTTCCACTTGCTTCATCTTTCCATCATCAGGCAGAATAAGCAATGCTCGTGCAGTGCCCTGGTAAGGCAGCTCTACCACCACACAGGAGAGATCCTGGTCGTAGTAAATGTTTGAGATACCATCACGCTGCATCATGTTGACTCTAACAGGTGCATTTGTGTTCACAAAAAAATCATCCTCATATGTACGCAAAGGATCAAAAGACTTTTCCCAGGCAGCTAATGGGGAAAAAGAGATGCTGTTGCACTCAAATGTGAAGATAATGAAGAATGGCTCATCTAAATTAGACCAGCCTTAATGTAGGACACTGGAGGTATATTGATGGGTGAAGAGGCTCTCCAAATCACTTCACCTTCCTCCATAGCATACAATAAAGCATTCTAGCTGTGCAGTAAGCTCATCATATTTTGTGTGAGCATGTCATGTCTTGCTGAAGAACAACCAAAGGCTGATGACCAGTTGAGAGTCCTTCTTCTACTGTAAGCCTATGTAATGCCTTTCATGCCATTTAAAAGCAATCACTTAAGCATTCAGTCACAGGACTTTCTTATGCCTTTTCTGTTAGGCTATTCCATGCAAGCTGACTGCACTCAGCCTGGTGTAGAATTCATCAGCAATTAAAGAGTCCTAACATTTGAGCAAGGCTCCAGAAGCACAGGCCCTCAAGGTGCTATGTCCCAGGTTTTCATGCGGAGCACCTAGTAGATCTACAATAAAACTGGGGTCCCTGTGCAAGGATGTCAGTCCACCAAGTCTGGCTGGCATGTACAGTCAGCATAGAGATCTTGGACACATCTTTAGTCATTATGGCCTCAACCAATGAGACTATGTGGATCCTTCCCTATGAGGCATCCAGTAGAGTGGAACTTTTCTGTCCACAGCTTTCAAGCAATTTGAGTCAAAACCAAGAAATCAGTATTTCTGAACAATCAGATACCTGCTTTTGGCCAGATCTAATCTTTACTCGAAAGGTTCTGCACAGTTTAGCTCTTTCCTAAATTGTCACTCTGGTAATAAATCATCAGAAGTTACCTAAAATTTCTATTTTGTATCAAAACTATCTATTGAAATATTATGTTAAGTATCTTACCTTTAAAGTAAATGTAGTTAACAAGAACCAGTACAGTACTTGGATCAAGATGACCAACTAATTCAGGAATTTTCCCCTTGGTTTTCTCCTCTACATATTTATTGATTTGCTTTGTAGCTTCTTCTGGTTTATGAAAATCACTGGAGAAAAAATCTGCATCATAAAATTCTTTGGTATTTTGTAAAAATGACTCCTGTGGTTCATACCCAGTAGCTGTAAAAAGGGCATTCCCTATATTTAATGTGATATTGACATCAGAACAGTTCAGTACTGACAAAACTTTGTGAAAACTTTCATGTACATCATGTATGCGAGTCTCAGTCAAGTTGTCAAAGCCCAGTCCTTCAAAAATCTGAGACAGAGTGGTTGATTTAGCACCAAGAGCCAGCATGGCAAAGGCAGTGGAGATACTCATAGGAGAAAAGAAAACATTTTTATCAGCTTCTTTTGATGAAGCCTGCTTGTAAAACCTAAATACAAAATCTGCATAGTTAGAGCCTTTCTTGTTACAGCTATATGTTAATAAATTTTCTCTTCCGTCCTGCAGATTAGTATTGTTGACTTCATGGCAAATGTCTTCGGGGCAGCAATGGGTTACGGCACAAAGAGCAGCAAGGAGTAAACACAGGCACAGGAGACACTTCATCTTCTTTTCAAATTATTCTGCCACAAAATAAACAGTCATTAAATGAGCAGATGGTAATGATGTACTTGGTAGTAAGAAATAATGAATAGTTTGTTAGCATAAATGTTGCATAGTTCAACAGCAGATATCCACGTACACCGCATGCTTAAAGTTCTCATGGTTACAATGTCAAATTTATTTAACGAATTCAAATAAGTTATAGATTAAAATGTCAGGCATAAGAAAGTCATAATATTCCATGGTAACTGCTCTGAAAAAACAGTACTTTTTTCCATTGGCAATGAAAATATAAAGCTACAGTCCATAAAAATCTTTGTTAACAATGACATTATCTTCCCAAAACACTGTCTCCTATAGGGTACATCTAAACAAACAAGTTATTACAAGGTAAGACAATGTGTGGGTTTCAAAGACATCAAATACTCCACAGCACCTGTCCAAAAGCAATTTGATATATGTAAGGAAATGTGAGGCAGCTCACTGAGACTGAGTAAATTCCCTCACTTTCCTCAGGGCAGCAGCACACGGACAGAGAGCTATCATGGACTATCCTTAACTATGTGCTTGTTAAATTCACACCCCTGTTTACTTCATGGTTACTGACTCACATGGCCAGTTACTGGCCAAAACTGATAAGTGATGGAAGAAGGTCAACTACATGAACTTCAAAGCAAAAGTGTGGAGCATCCTGTGCCATGACAGCAGTGTGCAGGGAGGTGGGCACAATGACATGTGGCAAGCAGCAGGTTTGCATCAGATAATGAGGTGCATGTTTGGAATGAAGGAATCCTCCTTTTGGGGGGGCTGCAACAAGTGTTTGTAACTTCTTAAATGGTGGTGTGCCCCTCACTGTGGGTTAATCTGCATGGGATGTGGGAAGTACCTGGGTTAAAGAGGGAGAAAAGCACTCATCTCATTTGGACATCAAAGACACAGATTAATTCCCTTGGAGAGTATAAGTTTCTTCATTATGCTTGTTCTCCTAAAGCTGACATGATATACTTCACATGAGCCACCTGCTCTGCACACAAGCTGGAACAGGTCCCTGGTTTACTGAATTCAGTTCCCTGCAGCTCTGGGAAGGCATCTCATATAAAACCTCTTCAGAACTGTAATAAGCTATCAATGAAAATAAGCTTTTTGTCCTCACATATTCAGCGTGGAAACATTTCTAGAACTTTTCTACTGTCACGGGTTCTTTTCTGGTTTCCAGCCACTACAAACTATTTATATTCTTTTCTTTCAGGAATGTAGTTTCCCACATCCACAGTAAAATTCTCTTGGTCCTACATTAATTCCTAGATGTGAAAGATGACTCTATATACTATCTAAAGATTTTGAGTTTCTGATGGCAGCCCAAGTTCAAGGATTCTTGGTTAGCCAGTTGTTTTATTTTTGTATTGATGGTCTTTCTTGTTTTCATAGGAAACATATAGATAGCTGTGTGGTCTCATATTGCTAGGATCTGAGTGAGCTGAGTCTGCCCGAGATCAGCCAGGGCCCACTGCAGTGACCCACAGTAACAAGTGGTAACACTAAATTTGAGTTTCCTTAAAACAAATAATGGAGTATGGCCCAAGACAGAAATATGATTCAACTATTTGCATCTCTTTTAAGCAGAACTCTGCCTCTTTTTCACAGACAAAAAAAAAAATTAAAAAAAGGCAAACCCAAACAACCCTTATGTAGTGTGGAAAAATAATACAGTACAAAAAGTGTTTCAAAAGTATTTGATGTTTAATATGTCATAGTTTGTTTTTCTCTAGTTATTTGAGATATTGGACACTTCAGTGAGAAAGAAAAAATAATTTTACTTCCCATGTCCATACAGAGCTTAGCCTAAATTTTAAAGAATTTCTGAAGCAAAGAGTATGGTTCAGGTTTTTTTTTCTGCAACAAACTTATATTAGGCATGGCTCTGTTTTTAATTTCTGCTGTAACAGATCAGTTAAAAAAACTTCTCCTGGTATCATAACTCTCTACAGAAATCTAAAATAAGTACTCCTATAAAAAGCTGGAAAACAGTGAATATTGTCATCAAGTTTTCCTCTCATACTTTTCCTTTTAGAGATGAAAAATCATGTTAAGTTCAACCTTTTGAGATTAGAAAATTTCTGACACCAATATTTTTGTTAACATTTCAAAGATGAAGAAATTGTAAAGTCTTTGTTAAACGTGTAAATACTTTTTATGCAAATCAGAAATTCAGAAAATAATTCTCTTCCAGACCACATATTAGTTTGTCTATGGGAGTAAAAGGGGCAATTAAATTTAAATTGTGGCCTTCTACCCACCCCCTACACTCACCTCAGTCCTAATTAGAGAGCCGGGCCTTAGCAATTCAACTGTTGCTTTATAAATTAAGTCACCCGAAGAGTTTTTAAATTGGACTTGGTTGTTCAGTCACTAGTGGGATTATACTAATTTTGAGTCACTGTGAAGGCTATTTCCAACCTGAAAGGTGATTACATCAGTATTCTCTTTTAACAAGTACTTAATAAGTCCCCATGACTTCAAAGGGTTTTTTAGCTTGATTTCAGCCTAAGCATATTCCCCCAGAACAGCAGGTCTCACTGGTCCCTTGCACATCTGCTTGGTTAATATTTCATTGCAACATCCACACAGAACCAAATCACAAAACGACAAATGAAATTAACCTAATATTAAAATTCCACTGACTGCAGAAAGCATCATCTCCAACTCTCTAATAAAAAGGCATGTGTAGTACTTACAAAATGAGGAGCCCCGTTGCATTCAGCTGACCATGCTGCTCCCCACACTGTTACTTATACTGCTTCATCATCTTCTGCTTAATTAGAGATGTTAAACATTACACAGACCTGATAAAAATTAGAGCCAACCAAAACAAAGGAGGAAACAAAGCAAATATTGATGAAACAGGGTTTGCAAGGATCATCTCTGTTATTCAGCCAAAGAAGCTGACAATCTCCAGCCATTGGTAGTAGTTGTGACAGCCTCTCTGTTGCCTCTGACCATGCAGAGGAACTTAAGTGCAAATGTTGTGTGATTAGGGCCCTACTGGAAACCAGGAGCTGGAATCACTAGGAACAGGTGCCAACTTTTGGTGGCAGAAGTCAGACCTTCTGTGTTGTGACGAAGCACACATGGAGCTGACAGCCACATATCACATTGGGTTGGTGCTCTTCCAAAATCTCCACGGAGACAAATCTTCTGCATGATCCGCAGCCTATATGGATGATGAAGTAATTGCCTGTACCTTCTCCCTCTGTAGCTTAGTATCACTGAGGAGTATGTGACAGACACGTTTCCATGAGAGGTTTCCCACCCTGCCTGATGTGGTCCCTTCATCTTTCTCAGTTTTGTGTGCATCTCAGTTCCTGCCTTGGGCAGGTGGTGGGAATACAAGTAGCAGCTGTTTACTCCCACATGTTGGCATACTGCATGTGTGCACCCACTTCTCATTCTCCTTGCCCTCTCACACACTTTTAAATTGTTCAAATGAAAACAAGTGCTGTTTGTTTCTATTACCTTTTCCCAATAGGACTGAAATGCTGATGGATCAAGATGACTGATTTTTTCCAGTTAACAATAAAGACCATGATTGAGTGGTGACATAAAATACATTTCTCCATTTGTGATGACTCTTTCCTTTGTACTTGTTTACTCACGTGTGTAATTTTGTCGTTACAAACATAGATAAACGTGGAGACAGAACATAGATAAACATTGTCTAGACACTCCCCTTCTTTGTTTTCCTCTATATTTCTTCCCAGCTCCCCCCTCCCCCCTTCCCTTTTTACTTACTCCTTCTAACTCTGGCTGTAAAGGTCACAAACACAGAGATTATTTTACTCATCAAAGCCCAGGTGAATAACAGCTCGTGGTGGTCAAGGACGAACTGTGTTACAAAATGGTTATAAGCCTCTTGTTTTCTCTTTCATTTGTGATGCCTTGTAATTACTGTTTTGTTTTTAATAATGTTAAGCTAAACTTTAACAAGGCATTTCCTTACCATTTCATTATAGCAGCAGAAATAAGGTACTACAGCAGCTTGAAATGAAAATGATGAGCAGACAGACGCACGCATGCCAGGTGTACCACGCACTGCCACAAGCCATTGCAGTCCCACCTCCCTGCTGACCACAGTTTCAACTCTAAGTCATGAAGCCATGTTATCCAGCTTCATACTGACCATTTATCTAATGAACTCAATCTTTTGCTCTGCTATTCATTTTTTATAGGAATAAAAGTACAGAACATGGAAATAAAAAAACAGATGTGTTTTATTCCTTCTGAGAATTAAAACCATGACAAAGTCTACATTGCCTGAGTCCATGCTACTGCTCATAGTTCATGTAGGTCAGTTTCTATGACACACCCCAGCTCGCATTTTGACATCTTTAGAAGAAATAGAGCCATATATTCATTTTGTGCATTTGCTAATACTTTGCAAACATCTTCCTGACAGTTTGTTTTGTTTTGAATAGAACATTCCAAAGCATGTTTAAAGAGTTCTTAATTAACCATTAACTGGTATATTCAATGACAAGACAAGCACTCAACTTGTCCAGTGTTCCTGTTATGCTTCTATACCTTAGGTAAGGAAATTAGAGTTTTTGTGTCAATTTAGCAACAATAAAACTCTTCTAGAATTATGGCTCACAAATACACAAGTTACTTCAAATATAAAAAACTTTTATACCTATAAATCTATTATGTCATAACTTAAACAGAAACTTTTTAGTGTAAAGAATATAGACCACAAGCGTATTGACAGGGCAGCAATATGAAGGAAATACAGTATGGAATTAGGAAGGAAATGGACAATGCCATTTCCTTGCTGATAGACTTATGCAATAGCCTTTGGGAAGAATCAGGCACTTGGAATGCAGGAAAATTGCTAAGATTGGAGATGTACGCATGTCTGGTGAACTATTTTTTTTCTAGTCTGGATGAGGTATATAATGAAGAATAAAGGCACTATCTGCTCATAGTGGTCGTGCCATGCTTTCAATAGCTCTTGGAGAATCTCCTCTACTGTCCTGTCAGAAAGACAAAATTCAGTAGTTTAGAAAGGGACTGTGAAATTAGGATGAAATATAGTCTATATATAGTGAAGAAAACTTGCACAAGGAGGGGTAAGTTCTGATCACAGAACTTTTTTCATTTGAATTAGCATCATTTATATGAACTAAGTAGAGAAGAGGGACGAGAGTTTAAAAAAAATTACCAATGTCAATGACCAATGGTGAACACTCATCATAGTTTTTCAGTTGGAAAACCAATTTCAGTTGCAAATTATACATTAAATGTAGCAGGTGTGTTACATGTATGGTGCACCAATAACAACTGAACAACTGAATCCCCTATTGCTGCTTCGGTGTGTGCAGGTTGGCAGGAATGACACAGAAACCACAGTCTCCTGTAGAAGGGGCAGGAGAGTAGGCAGATTGCTCTAACATTAGAAACCTTTATTTAGCCCCCTGAATATTTCAAAAGAAGGCTGATTTTTCATTATTTCTACATTTCTACATTTAACAGCTTTACCATGGATTATTGTGGTTATTCTCAGTTCTTCTGAAGAGAGAACAGAGATAACTCACTCTGGGAAACTTAGAGAAAATAATTCAAACAATTACTATCTTATCCCTTGCACCTGTGCAGGATGTTTATAAGAAGGAGTTGTTCCTTGTTTAACCAACAAGTCTCCTAAAGACCAATCATGTCTTAGGTGCACGAATTTCTCTGTAAGAGTGTGATATTCTATGAATAAAAAAGCCATTATGCCTTCTGAATCATGGAGTGTATGTCACCTCTCTTGCTGTTCCTAAACTCAACTACAACAGATTTTCTTTTCAGACCTGAGTATTTCAGTAGCCCTAATTTTGGTAATGAAAGAACTACCAAGATTTTAATATCTGGGTGATTTCCATCTGGGATACTGTGAAAGAATAGTATGCATTCTGTTTTCTTTCTAACTGCAAAAATAGATGACAAAATAATCTTATTGACCATAAAGATCTCCAATAATGTCTTTCATTGGCCGAGTACTGTTCAGGATACTAGAATGATTTCATATTGGAATGGACCACCTGATGAGAGAACTGCTGGACTGAAAATTCAGGATATATGGCTATGTCTGTTGAGCAGCTTGGTTTTGAGAACATCATTAACACTAATAGGCTTTAGTTTTCTCATCTGTAACAAAATGAGACAGCTAACTTCCTCACTGAGATTAGATGATGTGAAAATAAAAAATTACTTTCAAAGGTCTTGAGCATTACTTTAATTCTTTATTAAGTTTAATGAAGACACGATCATTTTTATCAATTTTTTTCCATGACACCTCCCTTGGTAACAGTGATACACAATTTGAAAATCTGTGGTCTGGAGGACACAGCTTTATACAGCTTCAAAGTGAAATTTGAAAGTTTCCTCAATTGCAAGCTTCCATAAAAAATCCTCTGGACTTTACAGAAAGTGTCTTCTTTCCTGGTATGCTTAGCACTTGTATTCAAGGGGTGGTAGTTATGAGGTACATTACAGCATGGGGACAGCATGATTAAGCACATCCAAGTATTGCAAGTATTAACCTGTATGCACTACTGCACAAGCCAATCCTTTTACCAGATATTTTTCTTTTACATCTAGAAAATGCAAATATCTGTTGCCAGCACCTGCAGCATAAAAATCTCATACAGGAAAATAGAGAAGGATAAGACCATTGAGCTCTCTGATTTTTTTTTTTTTGTTTGTCTTTCAGTTTGACACAAGCATCATGCCAGCAGTGATTGTTTCACCTCTTCATCTATTGCCCATTCAGTATTGCGCTTTTAAAATCATATTATTTACCTGTGGTAAGGCACCTAACTCCTGCTCTGACTATGTAAATTAAGAGAGGAAGGATGGTCAGTCTTCGTGGGTAGCTATAAGCAGCCAAGAAGCTAAGTTTCTGCAACACAAACCTGTGACTGAGCTGGGAAGGGAAGCAGAAACTCCCAAGTCCCAGCCCAATGCTTTGTAACTACTGGTCTGTCCTTCTTTCCTAATAATGTTCTTGCGTTAAAGAAAGAAAGGAATTAATCAATTAATTATGGGTTTCCAACAGCAATACAGTACTTAAAATTTTAATAAATGTGTGTCTATACAACATGAAAATATAGTTAACAAGAACTATCCCAATGAGTAATTCAAGACTTAAGCAACTAACATTATTCTGAAAGCCTTCATTATAAAGTTTTTCTTCACCTTCCCATTTGGTCCACTGACCCTGCTATCTGGGACCAGCTGAATTGCTTTTTTTACCTCCTGTGTACGCCTGAGTGATACTGAATCAAACGTCTACCATGGATCCCACAGCTGATCAAGTAAAGTTGGTCAAAGTGGATTGAAGTAAACAGTAATGACATTATTCTGTGACTCAGAATCTCAGCTGTCCAAGCACACCATATAGATTTTGGCTAATGCTCAAAGAAAGGACACAAAAAGTGATCTTGAAAGCCACAGAGTCAATTTACTGTGTTAATTACACCATGTCAGAACAACTCTTGAAAATGAGGGTTCAAACACAGGAATGCACCAGGGAACAAGTGCAGAAGGGAGGCAGGTTTCATTTTTATTTTGAATGAATATAGGGTAGATTAAATTTTGCTGTGGCCACTGCTTTTAACCATGTTGGGAGAAGATTTAGACCAACACCACATAGCTTTTAAAAATCCTACACTAGATCAATATGCAGACAGATTAAACAAAGCCATTTTTCTGTGTAATCAACCATTACACAAGCATCTCAAATCTGTTACTTTTAACAGCAAAACTGTTGGAACTGTGACAAAACATCCCTAATTTCTAAATCCCCTAATCCAAACTTGACAATACCCTGTCTAGTGTTGTCTCCTACATACTGATGTCTCCTCTGACATTCTTTTCTTGCCCTTCCTCACATCACACAGTCACTTGCAGACCACTCTCATCTTGGCACACCATTCCTCTGCTCCTGCTTCCTCCATTACCTTGAAGAGCAATGACAAATACAGCCTGTTGAAGAATTATAGAGGAAGGCATTCCCAAAGGAGTCACAGTAAGACCCTTCCTTGAAACTTAACCTCTGGCAACGAGGGAAAGCCCAGACTGATTTTCACAGAACACCCAGGTGTCTTTTTGCATAGAGCAGCACAACATTATGGCACTCCTAGGGCTGGGGTCAGCCAGAATGGGGCTCAGCCATAGAGAGCAAAAAGGTTAATCAGGTCACAAAAACTTCTAGGTGACGATGTCCTGCTCTTAGGTTCATTGATCATCCAGTGAGAGTATTTTATTTTTCTTGATGATGCAATGTTTTTAAATTAATGCCTTCGGTAGAACTTAGGTGGGTGGAGATTACGAAAACCAGTTTGAACAGGTCTTTGGCCTTTGTGAATGCTCCGACTCTTATACTAATGATGATTGAATTAATCTCTTAACAAACACGTTTGTTTTTCTAATTCGCCTCCACACACTTAATTACCATAGCTCCAAACCCAACACCCAAATATTACAGCAGAGATGGCACTTAGTCTCCCCTGATCTCCGGAAATCTCAGAACTATTGGGATCCTTCCTGAAGTAATTTCTAAACACAGTGAGTAGGGTCTCCTTACCAGAAACAGAATCCTGGAAGCCAAGACTATGTCTAAGAGGATTCACTGTCTACAAAGGAGGATATTTTTTACCAGCATGTTCTAGACATATTTCTGTTCATAGTTTAGTGTAAAAGTAATTCTTTTTACTTCTGCTCTAAAGCATTCGGTGGCCAGCCAAAGCTAAGAAGTCTCTAAATCCTTTGAGCTGGAGGCCCCTGCTTATCTTTGATGGTAGTAGGGTTATACCCAAGCTATAACTTCAGTGTTCTATTACTTACAACCTACTTCACAAATGCTCAATGTTTTTCCCACACCTGAGAAACTTTCCTAGATTGCACAAGTATCCAGATTCTTCCTGTAGCCCTTAAAGTTCCACTCAAAAATCCTATCTCAGAAAAACTTCTTGGAAGTTGTCTGAGAGAGAAGTTTCTATGTAAGAAAGCAGAGTCAGAGAAACCCTAACATTTTCATGAATATTTGACTTTGTCAACATTTTGAAAGAGAAATTATGAAAATGTTCCATACTAGTTTTTGTTTTATAAGATAATATGAAGTGATCAATTTTTCTACTATTTAACAATTAATTTCTACTATTTAACAATAAAAATTTAACAATAAAATAACTATTTAACAATAAAACAAAATTCAAAACAATTTTTTGACAATTTGCTGAGAATTTAAATTTTTGTCACAAGTTGTGAAAAATTCAATGTATTGAAATGTCTCTTGGGAGAAAAAGGTAATTTATTTTATGTGAAGATAATAAAAATAAGGGATTATGAACATTATTTAAACGCAATTGTAGAAAAGTCTGACTGGAAAGAAAACAATTGTTAACAGGAAAGTTTTGATCACACACTCAATTCTTCAAGTCAGGATGAAAAATCCTCTGCGTCACTTATAGAGGACCTGAGGAATGATGATGTCATTATTTTGCCACTCATAGTTTTATTCTCATTTGCCTTTTTTTGCCTAAAACTCATTTATCATATACTCTAAGGTAATAGATGTCAAGAAAAAACAGTTTAGAACTGGTATACTGAGAGCTAATTCACATTAATAAATAAATTTTATTCAAGATTGCTTTGAACCTGATAGCAAAAAATGATTACTAATGAGATATTCTCATTTTAAAAAAATATAAATACATTTGATAGAGAAATAAAAGAACAAAACCCAGAAACATTAAAGAAGAGATATAAGAGATCTGGTTAGAATCTTTGTGAAGGTTCACTGGTAAATAGCAAGGCATTAATTTGATTGTAAGAAGTATAATTAATGGTTGCAAAAAGACCAAAACTGCAAATATGAAGGCAAACATAAATTCACCTACTTCAACCATTCAAAGTGATAAAAAGACCATTTTAAACGCTCAGAAAAACCCACACTTCTTTTTTTTTTGTTTTATAGTGAATGCTTCTAAAGTACTGAGTCATGTAAGTTCGCTTAGATTTTTAGTAATTTCCTACTGAACTGTTGAGCTGATAGAAGTGTTGCTGTTAATTGAGGAAATAAAAATGCCCTGAGAGGTCTTGGACACCCTTGGGCACAGCAAGAGGAAGCAAGCACTTAGGCTTTGGCAGTAAATAGAGGCTACACATACACAGTAGAATACATATATAGTGTATATACACATGTACACAAGCTTTCTCTCTCTCCCTTTCTTCACATCTCACACTTTTTGGTTTCCTTTTTCTTTGTCACCGAGCATAGAAATATTCAGTGGCGTATCCGGCATCACTGCAAAATCTCTGTCCTGAGTGGCAATGACTAACCTGAGACCATCATGCCAAGTGTAAACCAAGGGCTTTTCCCCTTGTGTTCTTTGCCTTGCATTTAGTGATTCTCCTCTGATCAGATGGCCACTGAGTACTGTGTGAGTACTGAGATCCTTTCCAATGAACAAGGTGAAACCACCAGAAAAATGTGTAATGTCACAATTTATTAAGGTCCCACATCATCTCTAACTTCTCTGAATAATGCACACCTGAATTCTATGCCTATAAAGGGTATTCCCTCCCCACAAGTGTATGATTGTTTTAGGTCCTGCCCTAAGGAATTTTGTAAGTTTCCAGAAGTATGTGGCATATACTAACCAAAAAATTACAATATGTGGACATATCAATTCTTCAAAGAATTCTTTGCAATGGATTCTGGCTCCTGCTGTAAAAGACAATAAAATGTTTCTGTAAGTACATTAGCAATAAGAAGCTAAAGAGAATCTCCATCCTTTATTGGATGCAAGAAGGAAGATTGTGACAATGGATGAGGAAAGCACTGAGATTCTCACTGCCTTCTTTGCCTCAGTTGTTAATAATAAGACCAGTTGTTCACAGGGTACCCAAATGCCTGAGCTGCAAGACAGGCACAGGGGGAAGAATGAAAACCTCATAAACCAAGGGAAAATGGTCAGCAACCTCTTGCACCACTTAGACACACACAAGTGTACTGAAAGACCTGATGGAAGAGCTCACCAAATCACTTTCAATCATTTATCAGCAGCTCTGGCTCACCAGGGAGGTCCTGGACAAATGGAGGTTGGCAAACGGGCTGCCCATCTACAGGAAGGGCCAGAAGGAGGATCTGGGGCATTACAGGACACTCAGCCTGACCTCAGTGCCAGGGAAGGTTATGAGTGAGTGCCATGACATGGCATGCAGAGGACAACTGGGTGATCAGGCCCAGCCAGCACAGGTTTATGAAAGGCAGGTGCTACTTGTACTGACCTGACCTCCTTCTCTGACAGGGTGACCAGGTGAGTGAATGAGGAATGGCTGTGGATGTTGTGTACCTGGCCTTTGATACTGTCTCCCAAAGCATCAAGCCAAAACAACCACCTGCAATACTACAGGCCAGTGGCAGAATGGCTGGAAAGCTGCCTGGTGGAAAAGGACCTGGGGGTGCCATTTGACAGCAGCTGAACATGAGCCAGCTGTGCCCAGGTGGCCGAGAAGGCCAATGGTATCCTGGCCTGTGTTAGCATAGTGTGGCCACCAGGACCAGGGCAGGGATTGACCCCCTGTACTCAGCACTGGTGAGGCCACACCTCGAATCCTGTGTTCAGTTCTGGGCCCCTCAGGACTGGAAAGACTTGCTTGAGTCTTTGAGGTGCTGGAGCATGTCCAGAGAGGGCAACAGAGCTGGGGAAGGGTCTAGATAGTCAGCCATATGAAGAGTGGCTGAGGGAGCTGATGGTTTTTAGCCTGGAGAAAAGAAGGCTGAGGGGGGACCTTATCACTCTCTACAACTCTCTAAAAGGAAGAAGGAAGGTGTAGTCAGGTGGGAGTCAGTTCCTTATCCCAAGTTACAAGTGATAGAAGAAGAAATATGGCCTCAAGTTGTGCTGGGGGTGGGGGAGGGGGGTGGTTAAATTGAGTATTAGGAAATAATTCTTCATGGAAAGGGTTGTCAAACATGAGAACAGGCCACCCAGGGAAGTGGTTGAGTCACTGCCCTGGTGGTATTTTGAAGATGTGTGGATGTAGCACTTAGGGACAGGGTTGGACTTGACTGTTCTGGATTAAGGGCTAGGGTTGGTCTTAATGGTTGATCTTCCAACCTAGAAGATTCTATGTTTCTATGACAGTCATGCTTATTATTCACTATTTTGTCATACTTATTCCTAGAACTACAAATTCTGCAGTTTCAAAAAACCTGAAGTTGAACTAACTATTCTGCAGTCCAGATGCTCAACTGCATCTTTTTGAAAACATTGAACATCACATTTATCACTTCCTATTAGCGTGGTATGGAGACAGTTTAACTGTTGCATCTGTGTGGAAAGCTTAACATTTTTCTTCTTCAGACAGCTAAGAGCTCTTGCTTGCATACTAAACCATCAGGGTGGTTTGTTATTACTTGCTCTTTGACTACTTTTTTCCCCCCTGAATACTATTCTATTGTTAGTTCAACTTGGAATAGTGGTTTTAAGTTCAGCCACTGCAAAGGAAATCCATGTGCAATGGATTGAGCTTTTCTGTTTTGTCAGTGCCCCCCTTGAACACTTCTTTTACACGTTGAACATCTACTGGTCCCTCAGGTCCCTCTTTGAAATGATCTCTTTTAAAAAGTATATATTATTTTGTGACATTTTCCTCAAAGTTCTCCTTGTCCTTTCTTATTACAGTTTCCGTGTTCTGGGATTGTTCTTTTTGGCAAGGAGGCATTCCCTGAGCTGATAATGACTTCAATTTCTGAAATTTTTCTTCTTAATTCTAGTTTAGTTTTCTGTGTGAATATTTTTTTTTTCCCTTTTCAAGTTAGGGTTTCTTGGATTTACTTACAAACACATTGCTGTACATTTTTACAGGAATGCAAGCTGCAAGATCTGGTTATGTCTGAAAACTATCTGTGACCTAGGAAAATCTGCAGTGCCTTTAGATTGATGTAGATTACAAATATCTGTAAACACCTGTAGATCCAGTGGATCTACAGTGGATCCAGTGATGTAGGCAAGTTTAGTACACCTAATTTTCAGTTTGAGAAACACTAAATTTATTTTTTCTTATTGCCTTGTTTGAATGCCATAGAGATTAGTTTTTCTTCACTGTGATTTTAATTTGGATGTGGGTTCCTCTACAGAAAGCTTCTAAGCAATTTTCTTGTTTCCCTGTCCTAATTTATTAAAACCCAAAAAGGTATGATATAGATGGCCTGTATTTTGTTTATGGAATAACAGGAACTGCAGCTCAAAAATGTGCCAAGACTGATAACACAGCTGTTAGAAGGAGTCAAAAGCTTCTTAGAAGAGAGATGAGAGACACACAGAAACTACGCACTTGATAGGGCAGAAGCAGCACACTTTCTAAAGGTTTTGATATAAACATCTTTGCATGAGGTGAATGTCCAACCTTCCCAAAAGGTTCTCTGCCTAGCAGAGATAACCTCCTATTTATTGCTCAGGCTAAAGGCAGAGGGCTTTCTGAAACTCGTTACTGGCATTTCTGTGCTGATCTAATGTATATGAGCAGTAAATTAATAATTATTTGTTGACACTAGTAAAAAAAATCCTGCTTGAACGATACTTAATTCTTAACTCTGAATTATAGAAGTAAAATAGCAAAATTAGAAACTTTTTAATGTCATGTTTATTAATTGTTGTTGTTCTCCCATAGTACATTTGTCTGCATATTTCAAGGCTGTACAAAGACTGGTGCTTAATACCTATTAAAAGACTAACCCACTTTAGTCAATAATTTACCCCTCCTGCAACCAGAGATCAGCTATATACCAGGAACATGAGCAAAGAAATAAAATAATGATAGATGTTGTAAAAACCAGAAGAAAAAATAGAAAGGAAAGAGAACAAGGAAATAAAATAAGCATGTTTGTTATGAATGTGACTGATTATTGTGTCTCTTAATAGTGAAAACAGCTCTTTATAATATTGTGGCTATACTAACCATGAAGCAGATGAGAAAAAGAGTACCAATGTTGTATTACCAGACAGTCTGGGAACAGAAGGGGTTATATCAAGAGACATGGCAAGTACCACTGATGGGGTATTGGTAGGGTGCCTGATCCTACAAACAATACTTTGGCACCTACTACCATGGGCAATCTCCCAGGTACAGACAGTAATGGTACAGACACTGGCACCAGGGGCTCATGGCTCGTGCTTCCTGCTGCCTGGGGACTTCTAGGACCTACTTTAGCTAGAAGCTAGAAGTAGTCTTCTGGCTGTTCTGAGCTGTATATTTGATTCACAATTGTTGGCTCCAGGGTGCCAAAGTGCAGAGATCAGATTTATCTCTTTTTTTCTTAGATCAAATTCTTAGAACCTCTAAAGTTTGCCCTGGAATGAGTCTGGACTATAGATTTCACAGAAACAGTAGGCAGGGCAGTATATCTCTGCAGGGGAAAAACACCCCTTCTTTGAGTCCCCTTTGCAGCAGCCAAGCTGGGACAACAGCTGACAGGCAAGGGTGTAAAGGACTCACTGGACAACAATGGTACTAGGCAAGCCAATAAGCATTATGCATGTTAAGGTCTATGCTAATTATGAACTTCATGTTGGTAGGACAATGGACACAAATAGTAAAGTGACATAACTTGTACCTATTTGTCAGTCAATTTAAAAAAATAGGAGAGAAGGCAGCCATGAGGGAAGAAGCAGACGTACACAACCCTCTCCACCCACTTGCTCACTTGCTCCTCATCTTCCCTGCTAGAAGATGTATCTATGCTGTCAGTATCACACAGGCCTATTTTGTCCCAGAGCTAATGACAGTTCTGCATGAATGCAACCTTCTTTAAAAAAAAAAAAAAAAAAAGAAGCAAGGCCCAAACAAACATGCAACTATGACAATTTAAATTGATGAAGAGTCTCATCTACAAAAAACAGTGAATAACATCAGTTAAGAGGTGGCGAGCCCCTCTGTAGCCATGCCATGCTCATCAGGTCTAATACTTGATCTAAGAGTGGTCATCACCACATGCCTAATTTGTACATTAACTTAATCTTTTTTCAGAGGGTTCACAATTTTTCCCATGAAGAGTATAGTGTTCTCTATGTTTATGACCATTAGGAAGGGCTTGTCGAATCTAACGGTAACTGGAACGGACATAGGCACTATTTCCATGCCTGTGGCAGCTGCTGCTTCGGTGCCAGTCTCATCCACATTTACCACAGCCTTATGAATAGCCTGTGAAGAAATAGACATTTTACAAGTCAAGGGGGTACAAAACTAGTCACCTAAATAAGAATTAGGGTTAAAAGTGCCTGAAGAAGTTACTGGTAAGAAACAAGCATCAGATGGACAGGTGTGAGTCCACTGCTTAAAGACAGCAAAGTTAGGGGAGGAAAAAAAAATCAACATGCAGCACAGCTTTCTAGCCCCAGAGAGGAAAAGTTACTCTCCACTTGAAGTGCACCTTTACCTGCTAGTGAAAACATTTACTTTGTTTCTTTTCTTATTTCTTGCATCCACTCATGGAGATCTGTACAGCTAGACCAAATGTTAAGAGAGTAAGACCATATTTACCTGTGTATTAGAAGTTCATTTAATTGAAGAAACAACATGCAGATTAGCACAATGAATAGAAATCTGAAATTATGTTTCCTATGTCCCTCCATGTTTTCGGAAAAATGGGAGCAAAGATGAAGGCCAGAAATGGAGGGTTAAAGCACAGAAACACAAAAGTTTGACCTGGCAAAATCAAGACACTGACAGATCCTGATTCACTAATGTCCACTTGAGGTCATGAGGGCAGTTGTTTTCTTCATTAGACAATTAAGTTTGCCCTGATTGTCAGGTTTAAACTCTAGGTTTATTGGAGCATGACCTATCTGTAGCTTTTGCCTGAGCCTGGCAGTCATTGTTCATATGCTTGAAGCCAAATGTTTGTAATTACTGCATTTTCATTTCCCTCAAACAGTTTAAAAGCAAGCAGTGTTTTTCCTCTTCCCTCATCTCTATAAAATACAAGCAGTGATACCTCCTACACAGCTCCCTACTTGCCCACAGGCAGGCTAAAGAAGGCAAACACGAACAGAAGCAGCCAGTAGTGACTGTAACATGCTGGAAGAGGGTACCAAGGTGTGGATAGATGATGATTTGGTCATGTCTGTTTTATAAAGTTGCCCCATGCAGGTCAAAATAGCCTTCTAGATTAAAAAATTACAGGCTTGTAACTCGCTCCAACCCAATTGCTCATACAGTGCAACTAACATGGACAAAATACTCTCCATGCCATCAGCTGCCTTTTCATGTGAAGCAAAGCCTCTTTACATAAGTTTTGCACCATGAATAGTTGTGCAGAAAGTGATGCAAGTATCAGTGACCATGTGCCCATAAAACAAAAAGCAGTATGACTTACCTGGGAAATTCTGTGCTGGGGCTGCCCAGTGATCCCAGAGAGGTCAGCCTTATCAGTGAATAGATCCATGATGCCCATTTTATATAAGATATCTTTTAGGTTATATGTCCCATAAAGCGTGAATTTTGGAAGATACAAATTTACTGAGCTGCCAGAAAAGAAGTACAAGGATACAGTGAAACATTTTATCAGTTATCACAGGATAACATAGACTCATAAGAGAAAAACTGATTTTGCTTTCTCCCTAAAGACATTTTGCCTGCAGCCTCTCTCTAGCCTACATAGGAGGTGTAAACTTTCTGAAGTTAGTGATCTCTTGTGCAATCTGCTGGAAGCACCTGCATCATAAGCTATTACTGAGGATGCATTGTGAAAAAGAGATTCCTTTAGGTGTCTCAAACTGAGCACAAAAAAAAAAAAAATCCAACACATTCAAGTTCACTGATTACTTTTGGGGAAAAAAGTTGGCCTTGTGTATTTATCATATAAAACAGGACAGATAGAACTGTATTCACTGAAGAAGAAGGACAATAATAAGTAGTGATAGAAGGCATAGCAAAATAAAAGACAAAAGCAAATTTACAGAATTACAGTCAATAGATAATTATTTTTCTGTGTCAAGCCCAGTGTCTGACTTAGTCAATTTTAAGTGACTAGGTCTTTCCATAAATTAACCAAAGCTCTAAGTTTCTGACTAATTTCTTCCTTGTTTTTCCCCTAAGTATCTTGCAATTACTTTTCAAAGGTAAAGCCCAACATTTATAGCTAGAAGCAGCATAATGAGACAGAGGTTAGTGATAGCACTGACATTAGGTACTATTTTCTGGTGAGAAACCAGGACAGCTCTCCAGGGCTCAGGGAGATGTGGAGCACTTAATAAAACTAGCCAAGGAGAAAAATAGGAGCAAAGATGACCCAGTGATCAAAGATGACCCAAAGATCACCCAGTGGGCAGGTGGGAAGGAAAAGGCCCATACCTCCAGCATTGCACAGCACCTAATGCCAGCTCTGGCTGTATCCAAAACCAAGTGGCTGGTGGATTGATAACAGGTTGCTGATCTCCTACTTCTGCCTGATTTCAGTCTGCGATGATTGCTGCCCTGAATGAGGATGCAGCTATCACTGAATCATCTGCCTTACTGTTACCTAAAGGCACTCCTTCAGAAGCCCCCAGTTGCTTCCCATAGAGAGGAAAGGGAAAGCCACAGACACACAGCAGCAATGCAACCAGGAAAGGAGCAGCACACTTTCCAGAAGTGAAAGTGACGTTTTCTCCATAGTTCACCCATTTAAAAGATCTCAGCTGTCTGTACTGCTGACATTTCAGCACTGTGCTCTTTGTCAGCCACCAGAAACGAAAGACGTCCTTCACAACAATTCTGCCACTAATATCAACATCAATTTGCAGGCAGAGAAGAAGGGACAAACATAGGTAGCCCACAGCCTTTAAATGATTCCATATAACACTTTCATTTATTAAGACCTCCCAGAGACTCCAAGTAATAGCAGACACAATCAATTGTTTTAAAGATTAAAGGGAAAAGGAGGAGTTTGTGTCATTATTTTGTAGGAGAGAATGGTTATGATGAAAAATGGGGAGCAGCATGAAACAAACTTGTCTTTGGCTGTGATTCTTTTTCATATTATAAGATGGAGAGAGGAAATACAAATTCTTCCAATTGTATTTAGCATTCATCTTGATAATTGTAAAGGCAATTGTTTCTTTGGCAAAAATTACACATAACTATCTTGGTTCACCATCTTATTTGTCCTATAGTCACAAACCACTTAGCTACTCCCAGAAGTTTCAAATCTCTAAAGGTGCACAGAGATTTAAATTACTGTTAATTTTAATAGGCAGAAATTAAGAAAGAGACAAGAAAAAAGGCTGAAGTGGTAGGAATTTACTACCACTTCACTTTGTAAATAGAAAGCAGGAAACCTCCCCCCCAAAAAGTGAGAAAAGGTCTAAGTCAAAAAACTCATGCCTTTTGAGAGCTGAAGATGGGAAACAAAATGCAGAAATAGCAAAAGTCCTAATCTGTGAAGCTTTTCAGTGCATACAGTACTGAATGTGACAACACATAGATACTGAAGAGCCAGATCCAACTTTGGTCAGGGGATTTCTTCTACTGATTAAAGCAGAAGTGGAAGTGGCATACTGATTCTGTGTCATACCCCAGGCACACTTGTTTCCTTGGCTACATCTGAACCAAGAACTGCAGAATTTTACCTTTTTGTGACCAATGTCCTCCACCTTGACAAATGCTCGCAAGACAATCTTTTCTCCAGCCTCCTCATTCTTCCTCTATCAGGCAGAATAAAAAATGCTGAAGCACCTCCTTTGTAATCCATTTGCACCACAGTGGAAGACAGCTGCTGATCATAGCCATGCTTGAACAGGCCCATTCCAAACATCATCGGGACTTCAACAGCCTTTTTCCCATCCACAAAAAATTTGCTCAGTTTAGTGTATTTTGGATCAAAAGGTTTTTCCCATTCAGCTTAAAATATAAGAGACAGAGTTACAGGATATTTTTGAGGACATGAAGCCATAGGACATATTAACATAGGACACATTCTTAGATGGCAGAAACTGGCATAGTTGGATCAGCTTCAAAGACAAACCAACTTGCAATGATCACTTGATCTTACCCAGAATAATTCAATAGCAACACACAGTAGAATATGATGTAAAAACACTCCCTCAGATCTTACAGCAGGGTGCAAAATCCTTCATTTAGATAAGTTATCAAGGGTTCTAACTTGCACTTTTCCTCCATGATAACAGTTCTGAGGAGCCTGTAAAATCCTTATATAATGCAGCCTTTATCTAAGCTCAAAAGAAGATTCTCTCATATTCTTATTCCCAGACCAAAATAGGCTTGTAAGGGGTGACATGAGCGATGAATTCTCCAGAGAAATTACAGGATTTGGGTTACTTGCAGAGAGGTGTTGATACCTCACATTAGCTGATGATGTGTATAGAGTTATAAAGAACTTAATTTTACCAGACTGCTGAGTTAGGAAACAAAACAGCAAGAGCAGAAACCTTTTCCACTGTCATCTTCACCATATTAAATTTTCAAAGGTTCCTCACTTAGTCATGGTGAAACAAACTGTCTACATTTAAATTCTGAAAGGTTCTTATCCTAGTGGAGGGTAATTTCAAAGCCAAATTCCAGATAGCCACATCATACTTTTCAGAGGCTGAGCAAATTTTTTAAAAAGGGGAAAATTGTTGAGTTTTCGATAGGGTTTTTTTGTTGTTTTTATTTTAACTTTTAAGAAATCTTGTTGCTCTGTAGTAAATTTTGGCTTCTAGAACAAAACTAACATTTGATCAAATGTAATGGGCAAAAGTAGAGCTGTGACACTAAGTAAAATAAGTGGCATCAAGAAAACCATGAAAAAAGATGCAACCCTTTTTGACTTCTGATTTCTGTTTGAACACTGATTACTAGGCAACTTGTTACAAATGAAATAATTATTGTCTGCTGTTTCCACCATCTGACAGAGCCTGCACTACTAAATAGCTTTTGAAAAAGTGAAATGAGACTTCTTCAGTGCATGTCTTCGTCTCTGAAAGCATAGATTGACAACTGCAATACTCTGAACAGGGAAAAGTTGCTACTTTTATATGTTTCATATACTTTTATACACTTCATTAATAGTGACTTCTTTCATCAGGTATATAACACACAGGACTTTTAGATTATTATGCTTAATGGAAAAAACAGCAGAACGAATCACAGAAACATGAATGACACCAGTCCTGAAAAACTTTAACAGCATTTATCTAGTGCTCAGCTCAGGGAAAGTCAACTGATTACAGGAAGAACTTTGCTTCAAAACTCAGTAGGATGTTAGGATCACTACTCTGGGCTTCAGGAGAGCAAACGCTGGCCTCTTCAGAGATCTGCTTGGGATAAAGCCATGGATGGAAGAAGGCCCCAAGAAAGCTGGTTTGTCACAACAATCTCATGCAGCACTACAGGCTGGGGGCAGAGTGGCTGGAAAATGGCCCAGTGGAAAAGGACCTGAAGGTGCTGATTCACAGCAGCTGAACATGAGCCAGCTGTGCCCAGGTGGCCAAGAAGGCCAATGGCATCCTGGCCTGATCAGCAATAGTGTGGCCAGCAGGACCAGGGCAGTGATTGTCCCCCTGTACTCAGCACTGGAGAGGCCACAACTAGAGTTCTGTTCAAGGTCCAGTTTTGGGCCCCTCACAATGAGAGACATTGAAGTGCTGGGGCATTGAGGGCAGCAGAGCTGGGGAAGAGTCTAGAGAGTCAGTCATATGAGGAGTACCGGAGGCAGCTGGGGTTTTTTAGGCTGGAGAAAAGGAGGCTGTGGGGGGAACCTCACTGCTCTCTACAACTGCCAGAAAGGAGGCTGTAGCCAGGTCAGGGTCAGTCTCTTGTCCCAGGAAACAAGTGATAGGACAAGAGGAAATGGCCTCAAGCTGTTTCAGGGGAGGTTCAGGTTGGACATCAGGAAGAATTTTTTTGCTGAAGGAGTTGTCAAACATTTCAAAAGGCTACCCAGGAATATGGTAGATACATGATCACCAGAAATGTTCAAGAAATTCCTGGACTTGGCACGTAGTGCAAATAGTTTATTTGATATGGTGGTGTTCAGTCAAAGGCTGAACTCAAAGATATTGGAGATCTTTTCCCACCTTAACAGTTCTATGATTCTCTTAATATTCAAGGATGACCTCCACCAAGCCCAGGAGTGATCCATCCTAACAAAGAAGTAGTCAGGTAAAAATGCCAGGAGGCTTGTGTGGATGAACAAGGAGCTCTTTGGTGAACTCAAACATAAACAGGTGGCCTACAGAAGGTGGGAGCAAGGACAGGTAACCTGGGAGGCATAAAAGGAGATTTTCTGAGCCTCCAGGTTAGGAAAGTTAAAGGTGTGATAGAATTAAATCTGGCCAGGGACATTGAGGGCAACAAGAAAAACTTCTATAGGTATGACAATGATAAAAAGAAGTGTAGGGAAAATGTGAACCCCCTCCAGAAGGAAATGGGAAACCTGGTTATCCAGAACGTAGACAAAGCTGAGGTACTCAATGGCGTTTTTTGCCTCAATCTTTACTGGCAAGTGCAGGGACTGGGAGAATGGAAACAGAAGTCCACTGTAGAAGATCAGGTTCAAGACCATGTGAAGAACCTGAAGATGAACATGTCCATGGGACCTGCACATCATGAGGGAAATAGATGGAACAGCTAAACCACTGTCCATTATATATGAAAAGTTGTGGCAGTCCAATGAAATTCCCACTGACTGAAAAAGAGAAATGAGAGCTCTCATTTTTAAAAAATGAAGAAAAGGAAGACCCAGGAAACTACAAGTCTTTCTCACTTCTTTGAGTGGCAAGATATGGAGCAGATTCTACTGGAAACTATGCTAAGACACATGGAAAATTAGGAAGTGATTGGTGACAGACAACATGACTTCACTAAGGGTAAATTGTGGTAAAGGAAGATCCACTGATGTAATCTACCTGGAGCTGTGCAAAGCATTTCACACTGTCCTGCATGACATCCTTGACTCTAAACTGGAGAGATGGGTGTGACAGATCCCTTATCCACTGAGTAGATAAGGAGTTCTCTGGATGTTTGCATTTGAAGGCTTGCAGTCAATCGTTTGTTGTCCAAGAGGAGATCAGGGATGACCAGTGCTCCTCAGAGGTTGGTATTAGGACCAGTGCTGTTCAATATCTTTGTTGGTGAAGTGAACAGTGGAATTGAGTGCACCCTCAGCAATTTTGCCAGTGACACCAAGATGATGTTGTTCTGTTGTTCTGATGCTGTAAAGAAAGGATGCCCTCCAGAATGAAGGGATGTCACCCAGATAGAGAGGGTGCCATCCAGGGAGAGTGAGACAGGCTTGAGAGGTGGCCCCACTAGAATACCATGAAGTTCAACAAGGCCAAGTGCAAGGTCCTGCATGTGAGTTGAGGCAATCCCAAGCACAGATACAAGCTGGAAAATAATGGATTGAGTTGAAAGCAGACCTGAGGAGAAGGACTTGGTCCTGTTGGTTGATGAGAATTTCAACATGGCCTAGCAATGTATGCTGGCAGCCCAGAAAGCCAAATATATGCTGAGCTGTGTCAAAAAATGTGTGGCCAGCTCCACTTCCGCTTCACTCTGGCAAGATCCCACCTGGAGTACTGCATTCAGCTCTGGGGTCTGCAATAAAAGAAGGATGTGGACCTGTTGGAGTAACTCCAGATGAGGGCCATGAAAATGATCAGAGGGCTGGAGCACCTCTCCTATGAAGACAGGCTGAGAGAGTTGGGGTTCTTCAGCCTGGGAAGAGAAGGATCCAGGCAGACCTTAGAGTACCTAAAGGGGGCTATAGAGGGGAAAAGACTTTTTATACAGGCCAACACTGACAAAGGGGAATGACTTTGAACTGAAAGAGGGCAAATTTAAATTTAGATTAGTTATAAGGAAGAAATCCTTCACTATGAGGGTTGTGAGGCTGGAATAGAGAAATTGTAGATGCCCCATCCCTGGCAGTGATCAAAGCCAGGTTGGACAGTTCTTTGAGCACTCTGGTGTAGTGGAAGGTGTCCTTGCCCATCGCAGGGGCTTGGAACTAGATGATCATTAAGGTCCCAAACCATGACTATCAGTTAACACACAGATTAGACAGAGATGATATTCACTATACTTTCCTCCTATTTCACTCTTATTCCTGTTCTTACTTCTGTCTTAGGGGGGTACCTTCCTCAAGTGCTTCACAGTACACAGGCAGCAAAATGAAATTCAAAGTATTCTTTGTTGTTACCAGCTTGACTAAGGCATGAAAAGGGATTGGTGTAATATAGTGGCATAACATGTCTTGTAGGTCAGAGTCAGGAAAATATTGCCAGACTTCTGTCCTTGAAGAAGGAATTCTGTACTGTGCTACACCACGAAAAGAAAATGCCACTAGTAATGTGCAAGGAAGTTTGTAATGCACAAAAAGAGGACAAGCACCTGAAAGTATTGACTGGTTCTACAGCTAAGTGAGGTTTAGAAATCCTCTCCAGATTAATCCCATCTCTAGATAATTAACCTACTCTTGATTTCAAGACTAAAAAATTGTTATTATATTATTGTAATTAATGCTATTCTTTAATCCATTTGCTTTAAAATTGGTGATCTAAAACTGAAGAGCTAGGAAATCTTTGCAGTAGTAAACTGAACATCTCTTTAAAAAAACCCAACAACCCTTATTGTTAGAACATGTAAAAGTTAACTGTAATACAAAGTTATCTTTAATACAAGGTTTCTCGGGCTTTTGTCCCCATTGTGCTACTAAATTCATTGCTCATTCTTCAAACACCTTTCAGTAAAGGAAAAATCAACGGGTTTTTTGCCTGTTTTGAAAGATGTACCTGATGCCTAATAAAAGCCTAAATGAAAACATTATTTGAGATAAACAGTTAGGTTTTCAAGAGAACTAAGAAACATCAGTCATCTGTATTTCAATTAGCTCCATTTAGTTGTGGCCAAATCTTCAGACATTAATACAAGGAGCAGACATGCAGGTGGAAAGCAAAACAAAACAGAAATATAGTTCTTAATTATTTTCAGGGGAAGCCTCCTATTAGAAAGTGCAAGCATCCATGTTAACCATTCTAAAAAGATAGCTTTTCTTTAAAAAAATTATCTAACATGCCATCTCCATTTCAGTTAAAAAGTTTGATGATATTTTTATCAGATAAATTACAGAATATTATTTTTCTGACTACAAATACTTTGCTTTCAGCATATAATCAGTAGGAGAGAGAAAGTTTGAAATAAGATGCAATATCTGTTATTAGACCACTGATTGAGCCTTACAGCCTTGTTCTTCTTCTTCTCATTAGATCAGAAGTCTGAAAAGCTCTGGGAAGATCTGAAGACTGTATCTAAGCAGACTGCACAAGTTAATTAAGAAAAACAAGCTTATTGTCAATAGGCTTGTATGTGATACTGGTGGGTCCATCTCTTCACTGGAAAATATTAGAATCTGCAAATCAAAAAAAAAAGGTTGAAACCTATGCCTCTAGACACACCAGGACAGACATGCTATCGGCAAAGGCATAGCTAGTAAAAAAATAAGGAGAACGAGTGCGAAACTAAAGCTATTGCAGCATGTTTAGTTTTGAATACATAAACATACATAGTAACAGCAAAGCTGTTGTCTAAACATATTTTCTGTTTGTCGAGATGCTAAGTTTTCCTTTAATAGCATTCTTTGCATTTAACTCTGAACTTGCTGAACAAGAAAACCAGCTGGATTGAAATTCACAGAAATGGATTTCAGCCAAGCATTTAAGAAAGTGCTTGAATCCCACTAGATGGTATAGGATTAGATGCTTTACTGCCTAGAGATGCCTTCCTCAAGATATATTCCACTTAATTCTCTAAAGGAAAGAAGTTTATAAATTAAAAGATATGGGAAAATTTTCCATACATTTTGCTAGGAGTTATCAGTGTCAAGTAGAACATCATTTCCAATAGCGTTGTTTCTAATTAAATATAAGTGAGGACCAAAAGGAAAACAAGATATGAGTCCACCTGCAAAACCATATTGCAAAACACGATGAAATCCAAGACTGACCTGAGGAAATAATTTATGGAGTAGAAGAACATGATATGTATATCTTACCCTTAAAATAAATATAGCTAATAAGGAGAATTTCAGTAAGTGGATCTAGGTTATTTACGAGGTCCTTGATTTTTCCATTCGTTCTTCTTGCTACGTATTCATTGATCTTTAGCTGGGCTTGATCAGCGTTCTTGAAGTTCATAGGATAAGCTTCTCCTTCATAGAAATTTCTGAGATTACTTAAAAATCTTTCTTGTGGCTTCAGTCGATCAAGCACAAACAGAACATTTCCCATATTCAGCTGTAACCCCCCATTCCTCGTGTTTACCATTTGCATGAGTTGACGATAACCTTCATGTATGTCATTTTCAGAAATCTGACGAGGGTTAAAGCAAAGGACCCTAAGAATCTGTGTCAGGGTGTCTGATCTGGCACCCAGAGTCAGCATTGCAAAGGCAGTAGAGATGCTCAAAGGAGAGAAGAAAACATTCCCATTGTTTTCCCGAGAAGAAATCTCCTTGTAGAAACAGCATGCAAATCGACAAACACTGTTCCTCACACTCTGCAGTGGTGTGTTTCGGTTTTCTTGTGCTCTTTGATTCTGGTTTCTTACCCCTTGTTGGTAAGGCTCATAGCAATAACTGTTGGAATGGATTCCAACAAGTAAAAGAAACAGGAAAAACAACATCTTCATATTTCTGTGATTCTGTAATAGAAGAAAAGTTACATTTGGCTTACAAGTCTTTTCACCTTGTGTTTAGCAATACATCAATCCCTTCACTATACGGAGTTAGCTTAGCAGCAGTGACTCCAAGGTGTTTGAATTGAGGGAAATGAGCTTTCTATTTCAAGGAAGCAGACTCTGGAAAATTACTCAACCTACTGAAGAGGTTATGAAATAATAAAAATTAAAGTCAAAGAGGGATGAGGTAATTCCAAAGACGCCCTCATTAAAGTTAAGCTACAATTCATTTTAAACTGTTTTTTTTTTCTAATATTCTGTTTTTAATGTGTCTTTAAGTGATGAAAGAATCAAAAAAAAAAAAGACAGGTTTATAGAGCAGAAAGCAAGGGAGACAGTCAAGGCTAATCCGTTAAATTTGCAAATTTAACTGATGAAAAATCAAAGCAGAAGAAAGGCACAATATACCTCTTTTGTGAAAATTAAAACATATGTTTTTGAATGGGCTGCGTGTAAACCCATACGCAGGCACCCAAGAGAAAGCAAATACACTTGTTAATGAGGAAGTGATGAACATTTATGGTGATTTCATAAAGTTTGAAAAGTTGAGCACAACTAAAAGAAAAAAAACAACTTCCACAAAAATAACAAAAGAAAGAAATAGCAATTAGGATGTTATCAAAACCCTGGGAGTACAGTGCTGCATATAAAGAAAGGGAAAATTAGTATGTACATCAGGCAACAAAAGGAAATAAGTGTGCCTGCTGCATGCAAAGGCATGCCCAGCCCAGTGACCGAATCAAATCACCTAAGAACAAAATTTAAAAAAAAAAAAAAAAAAAAAAGTAGAGAAACCCTAGCGCAATCACTGTTTTTATAATCATAAAGATAGAAAAGGGGGATTTGGCAGAGAAGCTTGCAATGGTTGAAAGTGAAGATGAGTGAGTGAATTCTGGAGGAACAAAGACACTAAAAAACACAGATAGAACAGGAGAGCCTTTTCCAGAGAAGCATGGAAACCATTCATTCCACATCTATGGCAATACTTTCACCTCTAGAAATTACTACTGTGTCACAATTGGTTCAATGACTTCTGTCAATAGAGAGAAGTAAAGATGTGGAATATCTGGAAATCCAAAATATCCTCCTGTGGTATGTGAACATTTGACCTACAGAACCTTTTATAAAACAAAGTTCTTTCTAGGGGAAAAATATCTAAGATTTTTGACTTGCACTGAGAAATGTAGCCTCTGCCTTGTAAAAGGTCTGAATCCTTATCAGCTCCCACCATGATCCCACATTTATGTTCTCTATTTTCCATCATTTTGCTTCTCCAAAACCCAGTGAACTCAGAATGCTGATCTCAGCTTTAGTAATAGATGCTCTAAATATTCCTTAATTCACACTCTGAATATCATGGTCATAGAAATACTACTATCACTAGGAAGGGCCTGAACCCCATGACAAACCACTTTCAGACAGTGCACTTTCATATCTAGAACACGTTTAAATTTAAGCTCTGATTTGTTTGTGACTTTTCCCACCATCACTCTTAGTCTAATTCTTTTAGCCAGTTTCTTTTTTTTATGTTCTCTAGATGCTTTAGAGAGCAATCCTTAAGCCCCCACTTCCATTTAATTTCATGCCCTACATTTGTTATTATCATCAATTTACTTAATTTAAAACACTTAGAAATGCAGTTTTCCTAAGGAGAGTCATGCCGTATGAATGTGCCAATCTCACAGAAGACTTATCTTTTCTATTTAAAAAAAAATTAATTATTTAAAAAACAATTAAACAATCCAAGAAGCTTTAAGACAAAACTTGAATATGAACATAATAATTTCTCAATCAATTTTTGATTATCCAAAAAATTTTTGTCCTGAATATAATTTTTGACCAATTTTCCACATTAAAAAAAAACCCCCAAAACATTACTTACAATGAATTTGAAAGGGTCCTGTTGTATTCACCAGGTCTGCCCGGGTCCTTGCTCAGTTGTTTATGCTGCTGAACACAAAGCAGGGTATCCTCTAGTAAAGGTTAAGATCGTCTAAGGGCCGTGACTCACACATTATAATTTTAGAGATTAGTATGATGTTGAAACTAGTTTTACTGGACACTTAACTTTACTGAATATGTTTCACACGTGACTTCTTATTATTCATGACTATCTGATCACTCTGGTTAGATTCAAACCCATTTTCCTCAAACTGAATTTACTGTTTCTTAATATCAAACATTCATACACACCTCAGTTGCCTGAATCTATTATTTTATGAACAAGTTACCAGAAGCAGCAACTACAGAGAAATATTTTGAACATAATTTGCATAATTTCCAGAATTTCCAATTCTGCTGCTGCCACTAAGGTAGGAGGACAAGGCTTGATGCGCCAGGACAATCTGAATTTTTGTGATCTACCTTGCTTTATCTCTGCATATCCATGGCTGGGGTTGATTGTCTCCAGGTGAAGCCAGTGATGATTCTAATAGGTGCAGGGCTTCAAACACTGTTGTGCCACACTAGCAAATGCTGTCAGATGTGTACCTGGCTATCCACTCCCAGATGGGGAATCCACGGGCAGCAAGAGCGGTGATACTGACTCCTGAGCCTCTTGTATGGCCCTGTGCCCAGAGAAGAATGCAGCTGGGATGCCACTGAATCCAGGTGATTGCAGTTACAAGCGTGGCCTGGGGACAGGGGGTGGAAGCCGAGGAACATGGGTGTTAAATAGAACAAGTCTTTAGATCAGCTTACTTATCTTATGATCTGGGATGTGGGGAGCAATCCCCTCTGATCATGTGCCAAGTTCAGCTGGGTCAGATCAGCCAGCCTGGTATCCTGTGCTCAGCTTTACTCCTGAGTGCAGAATGACTGAAGCATCATGGAAGGAAACTCTGAGGACCACACAGCTCAAACCCTTGCTCAAACCAGGTCATATTCACCGAGTTGCTCAGGATGGTGTCCTGCTGGGTTTTGACTCCCTCAGCAATGGAGGCTCCACAAGCTCTCTGGCCAATCTCTCTATTGCAGTGTTTGACAACACTGACACTAAAACAGGTTAACAGGTTTTCTCTACATTTAATTGGAACTTCTTGTATTTTAATTTGTGCTCATTGCCTCTTGTCACTGAGCAGAGGCTATCTCTGTCTTTACTCATCTCATCAAAAATTGGCTGATTATACATTGTTGAGACCTACACAGGTCTTTTTTTCTCTGGGCTAAACCTTACTAGCCTTTACTCTTTTAGCCTCTTGTCATATGTCAGATGCTGCAATTCTTCAGTGATGATTCTGGCACTTTCATGGAGTCATTCTGGAACATCCATGTCCTCCTTGCACTGTGGAGCCCAGAAATGGTTGAAGCTCTTCAGATGTGCGTAGCAGGGATGAGTAGAGAGAAAGGATGACCTGCTGGCAATGCTCTGCTTAATGCAGCTCAAGTACATGGAATTACAGACCCATAGAATAATGGAATGGTTTGAGTTGGAGGGGACCTCAAAGATCATCTAGTTCCAAACCCCCTGCCATGGGCAAAGACATCATCCACTAGGCCACAGGCCACAGGTAGGTCAAAGCCCCATCCAACCTCACCTTGAGCACTTCCAGGGTTGGGGCACCCACAGCTTCTGTGGGTAACCTGTTTCAGTGTCTGACCAGTCTCATAGTGAAGAATTTCTTGCTTATATCTAATCTAAATCTACTGTCTTTCTGTTTAAAGCCTTGTCCTATCATTACAAGTCTTTGTAAAAAGCCCCTCTGCAGCTCTCCTGTAGGACCCTTTTAGGTATTAGAAGGCCACAATAAGGTCACCATGGAGCCTTCTCCAGGCAGAACAACCCCAACTCTTCCAACCTGTCTTTGCAGGAGAGATGTCCAGGTCCTCTGATCATCTTTGCGGACAGGTTCTCTTCTGGACAGATCCACATCCTTCCTGTGTTGGGGACCCCAGAGCTGGATGCAGCACTGCAGGTGGGATCTCACCAGAGCAGAGTAGAGGGACAGAATCCCCTCCCTTGTCCTGCTGGCTNCAGGTAGGTCAAAGCCCCATCCAACCTCACCTTGAGCACTTCCAGGGTTGGGGCACCCACAGCTTCTGTGGGTAACCTGTTTCAGTGTCTGACCAGTCTCATAGTGAAGAATTTCTTGCTTATATCTAATCTAAATCTACTGTCTTTCTGTTTAAAGCCTTGTCCTATCATTACAAGTCTTTGTAAAAAGCCCCTCTGCAGCTCTCCTGTAGGACCCTTTTAGGTATTAGAAGGCCACAATAAGGTCACCATGGAGCCTTCTCCAGGCAGAACAACCCCAACTCTTCCAACCTGTCTTTGCAGGAGAGATGTCCAGGTCCTCTGATCATCTTTGCGGACAGGTTCTCTTCTGGACAGATCCACATCCTTCCTATGTTGGGGACCCCAGAGCTGGATGCACCACTGCAGGTGGGATCTCACCAGAGCAGAGTAGAGGGACAGAATCCCCTCCCTTGTCCTGCTGGCTACACTGCTTTGGATGCAGCCCAGGGCACATTTGGCTCTCTGGGCTCTGAGTGTACAATGCCAGGTCATGTCCAGCCTCTCATCCACCAGCACCCCCAAGTCTTTCTCAGCAGGGCTGCTCTGGTCTGTTCATCCCCTGCCTGTGTTGGTACTGGGGGTTGCCTGATCTGGGTGCAGCCCCTTGCACTTGGTCTTGTTAAAACTCATGAGGCTCCCATGGGCCCACTGCTCACATCTGTGCTTCAGGCATGGCAACTGCAGCACTCAGCTTGGTGGTGTTGTCTGCATTTCCTGCAAGAACTTCCTGCTGGCTCCTGGTCTACCAGGAGCCTCTGGTCCCCATGCACAGCATTTCACTTTCTAAAACTGGGGTAATGTTTTCTCTCATTTTCCCTTCAAAATGCAACAATTTCCAGACCAACACTTGCTACACACAAATAGAGTGCTGATCTCAATGCTGTTTCTAAGGTCAGTTGAAATACTAACCACAACAATAATTCAGTAATATTTTCTGTGAGGGAAAGATACAACCAGTGAAAGCTGTTGATGATGATGACCGATCAAGAGGCTCAATAGATTGCAGAAAACCCCTTCACGAAGTTGCTTATGAGGTAAAACTTGAGAAAAAGTCAGGTTTGAGGCAGGATACTGGACTCACACTTAGTGTGCTCTTCACACACACCACTCACCTGAAAGAGTACTTGAGATACTATTTTCACTGCTTCTTGTATAAAGAAGAGCCAAGAATCTTGCTTAGAGCTGGCTTTTAATAATGGGCTGCAGTTTTCATGGTATATAAAAACTGATTTCTGATGAAGGAAGGAAGCTCAATTAAATACAGACGCCATGCTAATGACAAGGTGACGGACAAATGACTAAGATAGATTTGAACACACCTAGGCCACACCCCAGGACACTTGCAGGAGAAAGCCTGCTGCTGAACATGGGAAAGCCCTATGATGGGAAAGAAGGCAGAAAAAAATAAATACAGTTTCATTTTCTATGAATAATGTGAATCTCTGGACAATAATATGAAAGAAAGTCCAAATTTTTCTTTCATATATTTCCAGTGTCAAGCCATGACAGGAAGGAAGGTAAAGGAAAGAGTAACAGGTCTAGACCCAGCTGTGTAATATCTGTATTTGATGAAAAATCTTCAACAACCATAAACAAGGATTTTTGTTGTAATTATAAGCAGAATATTGATTTACAAATAGTTTTGCCATTTTGCTGAGTTTTGAAGATTGGGCTATTTCAGAGTAATGTTGCATATGTTGAAGATATGATACAGATAGTGAACAGGGAATTTCCTCACACTGGGGACTTTTCTGAAGATTCCACAGCTCTTACACTGCTAGCACTGAACTGTTCATAGGTAGTTAAGCCCCAGCTGGCAAAATTTAATGTAAATACCTGTGCTTTGAGCCAAGAAGTTGAAAGAGGTTTGTTTATGCAAGGTTTCTCTCTCTGCTATATATAGTAACCATTGATGGCAGGAGCAGGGTGTTCTACTGCATAAACAAGGCCTCAGAGGCTCTCCTTAGCCTGTGCTTAACCACAGATACCAGGTGTGTATATACCTTCAAAGAGATGGAGGAATTTCTTAATTTGTTCTCTCATTGAAACTAAAGCACTTCCTCATAACCATAATTAAAAAAGGGAGGCAACATGGACTAGAAAACAAATTTATATTAAGTTGCTCTTTTCTGAACCTAGTAATACTTTCTCCTGAAAACATAATAGGGGAAGAGTGTGCAGCCTTTGTAAATTGTGAGATGTGATCAATCTGATTTAGGCCACCTGTTTCCTTACAATAATGTAAATATGATCTTCTATAAACAGCTCAGGTCTTGAGGAATATCTCAAAAATTATTGCTTATTAAGTAGAGCACTGTTAGAGATGACCTACAGAGATAGTAAATACTGCAAGACATCTCTGTTTAGTTATGGGACTTTTCACAATTCTTTTAGTCCTAGGGTTTCCTACCAGTAAATCTATTACACTGCACAACAAACAGGTTGAAGAATTCACCAAATTATCGAAGTTTGGGATAGCTTGGAATTGGCTGGCATGTCCACAATTTCTGTTCCCACAACTATCTGAAGCGTTCCTCCACCTGAGAACCTCTCCCTGACAGAGCATTTGTTTGGGCAAGATCCTCACAGGCCCACACTGTTTGAGTTCAATAGAATGAATTTACTTACTTTAAGCTCCCTTAAGAAGAAATTATAGGGAAACATAAATCCAAATAATTGACAAACACTACCGCCAACCCCCCAAAGGCTGAAGTGTTCTTTTCCTTCAAAGTCTTTTTTTTTTTTTCCCCAAGACCTTTCTCAATCTCTCAATCCTCTTTTTCATCACTCAATGAAAGAGAGAATATGTTGTCCCTAGAATCCTGGTCAATGCTTCCCTTAATTTCCAGTTTTTCCCTTCTCCTTAGGCAGCAGATTAAAAGTTGCATCTTGCCTACATTCTCTCTTCAAGGACCTGTGCTATACACGAACAAATAAATACATTTTACTCTTCAATATTTCCTGAATACACTTAGTGATACCTTACCTATTACGGGAAATGCATGGCTCTATGTAAATACAGGCAACGCTTTTGTAACACCACTCCAAGCTTTTCTTGAATTAGGTCACTATTTGCAAACCCTGCAGTCATTTGTCGGAAAACAAAACACTTTATTTCAGGAACAGAGCAGAAGTGGCCGTGGCATGGCAGCTGTTCTCCCTCCTGCCCAGCTCCCCACCTTTCTTTCCTTGGCGAGGACGTAGGGAAGGATCCCACCCAACTTCTCCTGTCATCTCTTCTTCTGCAGAGGATTTAACAGAGACATACAGTATAGAATCATAGAATCATGGAGTCATAGAATGGTTTGGGTTGGAAGAAATCTAAAAGATCATCTAGCTCCAACTCTCGTGCCATGGACAGGGACACCTTTCACTACACCAGATTGCTCAGACCCCACCCAACCTGGCCTCAAATACTTTCAGTAATGGGGCATCCACAACTTCTCTGTGCAGCATGTTTCAGTGCCTCACCATCCTCACAGTAAAAAATTTCTTCCTAATATCTAATCTAAACCTACTCTCTCTTACTTTGAATCCATTGCTCCTTGTCCTGTCACTACATGCTGTTGCAAAATGTCCCTCTCTGTCTTTCCTGAAGGATCTCTTCAGGTATTGCAAGCCTGCAATTAGGTTACTCCAGAGCCTTCTCTTTTCCAGGCTGAACAATCACAATTCTCTGAGTGAGAGAATCTCTTATGAGAGGTGCTCCATCCCTCTGATCATCTTGGTGCCCCTGCTCTGGACTTGCTCCAACAGATCCACATCCTTCTTCTGCTGAGGACCTGAGCTGGATGCAACACTGCAGATGGGCTCTCATGAGGGCAGAACAGAGGAGCAGAATCCCCCGCCTTGCCCTCCTGCCCACACTGCTTTGGATGCAGCCCAGGGCACATTTGGCTCTCTGGGCTCTGAGTGTACAATGCCAGGTCATGTCCAGCCTCTCATCCACCAGCACCCCCAAGTCTTTCTCAGCAGGGCTGCTCTGGTCTGTTCATCCCCTGCCTGTGCTGGTACTGGGGGTTGCCTGACCCAGGTACAGCACCTTGAACTAGATCTTGTTCAACCTCGTGAGATTGCCATGGGCCCACTACTCAAACTTGTCCAGGTCCCCATGGATGACACCCTGTTCTTCACGTGTGTCAACCACACCACTCTGTTTGATGCCATCTGCAAATTTGCTGAGGGTGCCCTTGATCCCTCCATCCATCTACCATTAATGAAGATATTAAATAATGCTGGCCCCAGTATGGACCCCTGAGGGACACCACTTGCCATTGAGGTCCATCGGGACTCTGAGCCATTGACCATGACCCTTTGGATCAGCCTGTCCAACCAATTTCTTATCCATCTAACAGCCCATACAGCCCATTCATCAAATCCATCTCTCTCCAATTCAGAGAGAAGGATGTTGTGAGGAACCATGTCAAAGGCTCTACAGAAATCCAGATAAATGACATCTGTGACCCTTCTCTTACCCACTGATGCAATCACTCCATCATAGGAGGCCATAGGCTGATGAGGCAGGACTTGCCCTTGGTAAAGCTCTGCTGGCTGCCCCAAATCACCTCCCTGTCCTTGATGTGCCTTAGCAGAGAGTCTAGGAGGCTCTGATCTGTGATCTTCCCCAGGCACAGAGGTGATGCAAACAGCTGGGTAGTATCCAGGGTCTGCCTTTCTATCCTTTTAAAAGATGGGTACAATGTTTCTGTTTTTCCAGTCACCTGGGACTTCACCTGACTGCCATAACTTTTCTAATATCATGGAGAGTGGCTTGACAACTACATCAGCCAATTCTCTCAGGAATCCCTGACTCCTCTATCCTCTTTTGGCTGTTCTTGCTTTCCTAGCCAGAAGTAAGGGCATCAGGGAAGGAGGCAGGAAGAATAAGGAAGAAATTCTAGATACAATAGGCCTCCTCTCTAGAATACCTCTTCTACTGAGTAAGAGAGAAAATCTCACACTCCCTCACACACAGTCATCCCCTGAAATTGAGTCTTTCCAGTTCTCTCTTCTCATGCCCTTTAAAATCCCCCACCCACTACCAGGAGCTCTCCAAGCACCAACCCCAATCCAGTTACTACCTCCTTAAAAGACTCACTACCAAGTTCCCTTTGGCTCCACTGACACCTTTTACCCTCAGCTCCAGCATCTCCTTTAGAATCAGTGTTACACAAAGGGAAGAGCAAAGGTCAGGACAAGATGTAGGTAGAAGTTTGCCTCAAGAAAGCTAAAGAACCATCACATTGAAGAACTGCTATTGGTTTACTTATTGCTTCTCCTCAAAACTCCGGGATTTATTTCTCCCATGAAATTAGCTGCCTTTCTCCTCAGCAAATCCTTCAGTTAAATATGACTGTTCTGCTACAAAAAAAAAAAAAAACCCAAAAAACAAATCACTTAATTTTTCTCTTCCCAAGAGGTCTGTGAAACACTGACCCACAATTCATGTCCTTGGCTATTTAAATGGCTTGATCTTGCAAATTTTCTTTGATTTGCATTTGGTGAAATTTTACAGCCTTTAAGATTCTATCTGCTGTGAAAATGCACATATTTCTTCCTGTTAGTTTCAACAATCGCATTGTCCCATAACATCTTGGTAGCAGACACTAAGGCTGTTGGCTTTCTTTTTTCAGGATTTTCAGTCCTTATCACCACCTCTTGACATTTTAAGTAAATGTGGAGGCAAAAACACTACAGAGAAAATCCGCTCTATTCAAAGTGGGCTGACCACCAAGAGAAAAGTCCCAATATTAAATTAATAAACCATACATAGATAATCATACCAAGAATATCTTGATTCCTTTTCCTTACTTCCTCTCTCCAGCTTCAACTTCCCTTCTGAATGTCTTTCTCAAAATAAACACAACTTAAGGGTCTTGTGTCCTGCACAGATCATCAGACTGGTGGCAATTCTAAAGTCTTCAATTACATTAGAAACATGCACCTGGGCAAAAAGTGTTTATTCAGGCGCCAGACACTAGCAATAAATCTCAAGGCATTTCATGCCAAAGAAACCTCAATAGCTGTTTTTTAAAGAACATGCAAACAACATGTTTTTTACAGCATTACTCTGTTAGCACAAACAACAGAAACCAAGGAAGAGGATGACACCCATCATAAGAATTCCTTTCTTTTGTGAGGGACAAGATCAAGTTCTGAAGAGTTTGGTTATCTGAATACCATTGAATGTCAGTTATCTAATCACTTTGGAAACAGGTGTAAGAATTTAGTTATGAACTATTGCTCATGCAGTGTACTGCAATGTACATGCAGTGTATTGCTCATGCAGTTTGATCCATTAGCACTTGACATGGGTCAGGAGGTAAACATCAGAGATCAATCTGGACTTCAGCATCATACTGTCTGGAACTACTTCTACAAGACATGCAGTGACACCTCAGAGATTACCAGCTGATGAGGGTAATTAAGAAGCTGTGTCTCACAAAGCAAATACTGCTGTCCATGTAGGACTGAAACATGAAAAGGAGACTTTTTACTGTGGGATCAAAGGGAAAAGGAAACTAAGAAAACAGCTGTGAGAAAGTAGGGCTGAAATGCAAATTTTCCCACTTGGGGAATTTACCCTCAAGATTGCTATGTTGTGCAACAGATCACTTTGTAATGCCAGAACTGAAAGCAAGGCAACTGAGCAGTGAAATGCTGAAAGGCGCAGGCCTCTAGACTTTAGGCTAATTATGCTGATGTGGCTGCACTGCTGCTCAGCTGTGACAATTGAGCTCTACACAGCATGCTGCTTGCTCCCTTAGAAATCCCTGCAAACAGCTATTTTGCACAGAGTGAACATACTCTGGGAAGTAAGAGAATCTAACTCATGATGCCTCCTGTGACAACCAGCCCAGGGCAAAGCAGATGTTACAATATGAAGAAAGAAGCAAAAATATAATTGATAATATAACTTTGGAAGAATTTGCAAGCCACAGCAGTTGTATTGGCATAGTAAGGTCCTTGTCCTTGCTGACTTTTAATGCAAAGGATTTTTTCATAGAAATACTAGGCAATGAGTATGGAGATGAATTCTCCATCAACAGGAGATGAATTACTGATTATTAGAAAACAGAGAGGTCATTGTTCTTTGTAAATTGGATCCTGGTGCATAGACCCATTTGATGATTAAAGCTCTGAAATTGCAACTAAAAAACTTTGGGGAGTGGAAATCATACAAGTGAAATCTGACAAACTGATGTGCAGGGATGAAATATGTGAATTACATGTATGGATAAATAAATTGAGGGAAAAAAGTGTACTCCTTCCTGAAAGCAGGGTCTGTAAAAATATGTAATACCCTTGATCTCCAGTCTCAGGGCAATTAATTCATTGGAAAGGGAAATAGAACAAAACAACTGAGCAAAAACTTGAGCATGTGTCCTTGAGCAAAACACTCCATGGAATGCAGATAATATCTGAGGGTTGACCTCTTGACGGGACATACTTTAGACTTAAAAGAACACACTTCTTAGCAAAGCACACTTTTTACTTCATAAGAAGCAACTTCTTCCCTTTTGGAAAGTCACATTTTGTAATGTTGCAGTTGAAGATTTATTCACACTGGTTGAAAAAATAATGTGTGGTTTTTTCCAAAGTATTATTTTCACTCCTGTGAAATAGCCTGAGGGTGAAATATTACAGCTACACATGTGGTTGTGCTACTGGTCCATTACACCAACTGTATGAGGAGTTATGCTGTTTCCAGCTATGCTGTTGCAACTATTTGCCCCTGTAGTCAGAAGACTGAACTCAATTATATCAGCTCTGACAGACTGAAAAGTTTAATTCTGATCTGGACTTTGCACTTAGCAATCAGCAAGCAAACGAGCAAAATGGGATTTGTCAGGTGCAGATATTTACTTTAGCAGAAAACAAACAATCTGAATACCTTCAATGTCTTTAAGACATAGCTAAGGAAACATTAATCCTGCACATCTCTAAAGAAATGAAAATGTTTATTTGGGATGTTGAGTGCATCCCTCACTTCATGATCATTATGAAAATCACACTTAGAAATTAATAATCATGAGCACATGTTCAGTGGTACATGGAGATCATCATCCAAGGACAGACAGATATGCTGAGGTTTAAAAAACCTTTCCAAATTCTGAAAGAAAAAGAAAAAGAGATAGGATTTGTTGCTCTGCCTGAAAAGGTTTCTGTTAGGCAATTTTGACAGTAGCAAAGAAAATGAGCTCTAGGACAATAAACAATGGGAATAAATAGTAATGATATTGGAAGAGGGAGCTACATGTCCAGAAGACAAAGGACCTCAGGGGTGCTCTGCACTTGGTTAGTCAGGTAGCTAGTAAATTCTTTCTGGCTGACTGGATCTGTTTTGCAGCATGGCTAATATGTCTGAGGGGGGAAGAATTGGTCTAGTGATGAAAATTGTACTTATAATAGTTTAACTTGGTGGACAGAGAAAATGTGGGTGTAACACCAAACAAGTAATGTGAGTTATAACTGTGGTACTAAATGAAAAGGGAATTGCATTCATCATAATTGCCATGTAACACACACTAGATGATGTATGTCCCAAATGATTCAGCTCAATTATTTCACAAATGCTTTTTTTTTTTTTTTTCAGTAGTCTATTAAAAACTTTAGAAGCTAAATATGCCTTTAAACCTGTTTGGAANTCCCTTGTCCCTGATTCCAGCAGGGTCTGGACTGGGTTCCTGCTGCAGGTCCTCCTGCACCCCCCCTGGCTGCCCAGCTGTCTGTAGGGCAAGCTGCAGGATCACAAGCAGTTTGTGGGATGCCAAAGTGATGTTGAGATTTTACAATTCACCTCAGCTGTTCACAGCCTGAAAACCTGCAAGGCTGTATCATCCTATTTTTGCTGCTGAAAGACATAATCAAACTCAAGTTGAAGTCAGCAGTGAAAACACCAATTGTTACAGCTTTTCAATGATTTTCAAGGGAATTAAGTTGAAATCTCTAGAAGTTTCCATCATGTAACACAAGCTTTACTTACAGTTTTGCCCACTGCAATACTTCCCTGAGCCTATGGAAATTAGAACAGGTTACTGCAACATAAGCAAGGCAGGAAGTTTCTAGGCACCAGATACTCTCTGCTAAGCTCCTGTATATGTGCTCAAGTCCAGTGGTAAAAATGTGCTAAATCTCCTTTTTCTTTTCATTTTTGTGCAGGTTATCTTTCATTCATTGCAAGGTAACAACGGTCACTCATGCAAATATAAATATGGCAGAGTCCAATGAAGTGGTTCTCATACTCCAGTGCAAACACTGCAACACAGAAAAAAAGCAGACAGCAGCTCCTGTTTTTGTAGTGAGATCAGTTCCAAGATTAGTTTTTAGGAGCAGTTTTTACAGGCTCCTTAAGAAAATGGGCTGCATATTACATCTAAAAAGGTATGGCAGTGCTATTCTTCACATCATGTTGTGATTAATATATATTTCTAAAAAACTCCAAATACTAAAAGACACATTTTGTTCTTGTCCTCCGACAGTTTTATTCCAATGGGTTTGGAAGCTTAAATGGATTTCTTTCATACTTCCTCTAAAAATACCCTTCTAAAAATACTCTTCCAATTATTGCACTTTTCTAAAAGAAAACCTGGGCTTGCCAAAGTACACATTCTCCAGATAGAGCAACCATTGTCAGCAGTCTCTGCAGTTTGGCTCAACATGATAAATGTTGCTGGGAAGGCATCCTGCAAAAATGTAATAACGTTTTCAGAGTCTATGTCCCATTTTCAAATGTGAATGAAGTTTTAAATGCCAGATTTTCCAAGGTATTTCATATAAAAAGAAATTTAAGTTTTCATCAGCATATATGCAGGCTTGCAACCAATTTGAGCTGATTAGAAGCAAATGACAGTTATTTTTATATGCATAAACATTTTCAAAATTCCATTCCCTGAAAACTGCAGTTCAAATGCTTTAAAAGAATGAATTCACAAATATGAAAATACTTTGAGATTTTTATTTTTCAGAAGTAAAGAAGAAAAAAGAGAAAGGAAATCTGAAGTTACAAATACAGTTATGTAATTAGATACCCACAAATCATAGGGTTTAATAATTAAGCCATAGTTACAGATATTTCAGCACTAACAATTATAGATATAGATTTTATTTTATTTCTTTTATTATATTATATAATTTCTGCTGTTCTCTTTGACAAACCAAACAAATATTGGGCAAGTGTTATAAATATATGTAAAGGAGAAATAAAGTGAAACCATTGAAAAGCTGAGTGACAACAAGCTAGAGTGAATAACAGAAAAATAAGATAAAAGAAGGAAGGTAGAAACAGAGAAAACAAGGGTCTTTTGAAAATTAAGTTAAATATGTTAGCCACTTCATATAGTCAGTTTTATATCTATACAAAATAACTTAAGACTGTACTGTTATTTGCTTTCTTAAAATCTAGTGAAGGACTTTGTAGAAGGACATAAAAAGATCAACCTCGGTTTAAGATGCACAAGTTTCTCCAAATCTCTCATTAATTCATGAAGTGTAATATTAAATACATTCCTTGTCTTCTTGCAGTAACCGAATAACTCATTTCAGTAAAAATATTTCAGTAAAAAGTCAATATGAAATACTATTTGGCTAAAATATCTTCGTAAAATTCTCCTCGTGGACGTTTCACCCCACAAGAAAGTTTCACAATAACAAATACGCTACACTACACGCAAATGCAAATATGCTTTGCTTCTTACTAAGACGATACTGAGCGCTGGGTTGCAAGTAATATCCTTCTAAGCTCCCTTTCTCTTTGTGTGCAGCCTTTTGCTATGGCAAGTGTGTACCACACAAACAAGTTGCTAAGAGATAACACAGATTGTGAAATTACAGTACACAGCAGCAACTTCTCTTGGTTGGCCATGTAATCCCAGCCCCACTGAGGATAATGCAGTTTGCACCTCAACTGCTTGGGATGGGAGGCAAAGACCTTACACATACCATAAAGAGAGGCCATTGGGTGGAGTAGGTAACATGCTGTAAATCCACACCCTCACTTGCTTCATGGCAATTTGTCCATGAAGGTATCCTTTGGGTTGCTTGGAGATGGATGTTCTTTCCCTCTTCAAAGAAAACAAGGAAACTGCACCTGGTGAATGACAAAATGAAGTGGTTATAGAAAGTGCAAGACACTTCACTTGCTAATAAGTGAAAAGTTAGGAGCCATAAGTGAAAATTTAGCCCTAGGCAGACAGCTACTCATAAATAACTTATTACTATATATTCTCTTCCATTCTTGTAAAATTGAAAACCAATTTTAGTATCTTCTAATAGAAATCCACACTCTGATTTTCAAAAGTAAATGTTAGATTTTGAAACAGGAGTGGACTCAGAAGTCCCTACCATGATAGAGAACTGAAATATATGAGGCTGATGAGGCTCCCTCCCTCAAAATCACACAGTTATACCCTGAATGACCAAGCACTACCCTCTGTAGAAAACCAAATTTATGATATTGGAACTCTGTTAACTGGAAAAACTATATTTTATTTTTCTTATTATTTGTACATATATTTATCATATAAATGAGTCAGTACATATCAATGAGAGAGTACTTTTAATTTGCTTCGGATTTGGGGGGTTATGTGTTTATACTAAATCTCATGGCTCTGAAAAAGGCTCTGTTTTCCAAACATAGTTGTATTTGTAAGTGAAAGATTACCAAATTAATATTGTCATGCACAAAATTAGTATGTTTATCAGCATAGATGTTCATACATCTGTGGAGTAAACTCACTTTGCAGTTGCACTTACCTGCAGCCATGTTTTTTTGACACACACAGCTCAAGTTATATTTAGTTGATATTTAGTTACAAAAGCAGATCAGATTTAAAGATCAAAAACCAGTGGCCAGCCTTTTGGGAGCATGATTCTTTAGACAGCTTTTACCCTTAGAACAGCAATTACCTCATCTCAGTAAGTGTTGCAGAAATCATCTTAAATTTTAAAGGATATTTTTAGATAGAAAATAGAGTAGAATCACAGAAAGAATGGTTCTGAAGTGATGTGTTACCATGTTTTAGCTACTCTTCTTACTTAAGATATACATCTCAGATCAAAGACATACCCTGTAGAGTATTACACTGATTAGTAGCTCACAGGAGNTTTTTTTTTTTTTTACAGTAGTCTATGAAAATCTTCAGAAGCTAAATATGCCTTTAAACCTGTTTGGAAGCAAAGAGATTATAATTGCATTGACACTGGGCACGGGAAAGCTGGGTGATTTAGGATTCTTGGTAGAGACATGATCAGCAGCACAGCACAGCTGCCATGCTTCCCACTGCACTGCTGGGAGGAGGATTCAGTATCCTTGCTCTGGACATTTCCATTGCTCCACAAACAGTATTTCAGATCTTGTGTGCATAGGCACTACCTTGTCTTGCTGGGCACCTTTCTCTGTCACCTCCCCTATGTGCCAAGTGTCTTCCTGAGCACAGGAGGATATGTGGGAATACCAGAAAGGTGAATTGGCTAGGAAAAATTCTGAAGTATCAGAAGGGGAGAGAGATAACTTCTAGAGAAAGAAAACAATAAGAAAATCCGGTAAATTTGTTTTCCTCAAGTCATAATAAGACCGAAACCACCCACAGACATGTGCCCCTTCTTCCCCTTTAATCAGTCATTATAAGCCATTGAAGAATGTATATATTATAGATCTATGTATCTATGTATTTTAAAAGTTGCTTAATAATGGGCTGTGGCCCATTGGAAGGAAAGGAAAGGAAAAATGCAACACTTGCTCAAGAGCTGTTAAGTGAAGAGACACTTCAACAGCTACTAAAGCAGGAGAAGCTTTGGCAACTGCAGAACAGAAAAATAAATTCAAAAACTGCATTTTGGACTCATCTGGTGATGGCTGCTGCTTCCTGGAGAAGCTCTCATCCAAGCAACCTATTGAGAGTAAGTGTCCTCCCTTGTCCCTGATTCCAGCAGGGTCTGGACTGGGTTCCTGCTGCAGGTCCTCCTGCACCCCCCCTGGCTGCCCAGCTGTCTGTAGGGCAAGCTGCAGGATCACAAGCAGTTTGTGGGATGCCAAAGTGATGTTGAGATTTTACAATTCATCTCAGCTGTTCACAGCCTGAAAACCTGCAAGGCTGTATCATCCTATTTTTGCTGCTGAAAGACATAATCAAACTCAAGTTGAAGTCAGCAGTGAAAACACCAATTGTTACAGCTTTTCAATGATTTTCAAGGGAATTAAGTTGAAATCTCTAGAAGTTTCCATCATGTAACACAAGCTTTACTTACAGTTTTGCCCACTGCAATACTTCCCTGAGCCTATGGAAATTAGAACAGGTTACTGCAACATAAGCAAGGCAGGAAGTTTCTAGGCACCAGATACTCTCTGCTAAGCTCCTGTATATGTGCTCAAGTCCAGTGGTAAAAATGTGCTAAATCTCCTTTTTCTTTTCATTTTTGTGCAGGTTATCTTTCATTCATTGCAAGGTAACAACGGTCACTCATGCAAATATAAATATGGCAGAGTCCAATGAAGTGGTTCTCATACTCCAGTGCAAACACTGCAACACAGAAAAAAAGCAGACAGCAGCTCCTGTTTTTGTAGTGAGATCAGTTCCAAGATTAGTTTTTAGGAGCAGTTTTTACAGGCTCCTTAAGAAAATGGGCTGCATATTACATCTAAAAAGGTATGGCAGTGCTATTCTTCACATCATGTTGTGATTAATATATATTTCTAAAAAACTCCAAATACTAAAAGACACATTTTGTTCTTGTCCTCCGACAGTTTTATTCCAATGGGTTTGGAAGCTTAAATGGATTTCTTTCATACTTCCTCTAAAAATACCCTTCTAAAAATACTCTTCCAATTATTGCACTTTTCTAAAAGAAAACCTGGGCTTGCCAAAGTACACATTCTCCAGATAGAGCAACCATTGTCAGCAGTCTCTGCAGTTTGGCTCAACATGATAAATGTTGCTGGGAAGGCATCCTGCAAAAATGTAATAACGTTTTCAGAGTCTATGTCCCATTTTCAAATGTGAATGAAGTTTTAAATGCCAGATTTTCCAAGGTATTTCATATAAAAAGAAATTTAAGTTTTCATCAGCATATATGCAGGCTTGCAACCAATTTGAGCTGATTAGAAGCAAATGACAGTTATTTTTATATGCATAAACATTTTCAAAATCCCATTCCCTGAAAACTGCAGTTCAAATGCTTTAAAAGAATGAATTCACAAATATGAAAATACTTTGAGATTTTTATTTTTCAGAAGTAAAGAAGAAAAAAGAGAAAGGAAATCTGAAGTTACAAATACAGTTATGTAATTAGATACCCACAAATCATAGGGTTTAATAATTAAGCCATAGTTACAGATATTTCAGCACTAACAATTATAGATATAGATTTTATTTTATTTCTTTTATTATATTATATAATTTCTGCAGTTCTCTTTGACAAACCAAAGAAATATTGGGCAAGTGTTATAAACATATGTAAAGGAGAAATAAAGTGAAACCATTGAAAAGCTGAGTGACAACAAGTTAGAGTGAATAACAGAAAAATAAGATAAAAGAAGGAAGGTAGAAACAGAGAAAACAAGGGTCTTTTGAAAATTAAGTTAAATATGTTAGCCACTTCATATAGTCAGTTTTATATCTATACAAAATAACTTAAGACTGTACTGTTATTTGCTTTCTTAAAATCTAGTGAAGGACTTTGTAGAAGGACATAAAAAGATCAACCTCGGTTTAAGATGCACAAGTTTCTCCAAATCTCTCATTAATTCATGAAGTGTAATATTAAATACATTCCTTGTCTTCTTGCAGTAACCGAATAACTCATTTCAGTAAAAATATTTCAGTAAAAAGTCAATATGAAATACTATTTGGCTAAAATATCTTCGTAAAATTCTCCTCGTGGACGTTTCACCCCACAAGAAAGTTTCACAATAACAAATACGCTACACTACACGCAAATGCAAATATGCTTTGCTTCTTACTAAGACGATACTGAGCGCTGGGTTGCAAGTAATATCCTTCTAAGCTCCCTTTCTCTTTGTGTGCAGCCTTTTGCTATGGCAAGTGTGTACCACACAAACAAGTTGCTAAGAGATAACACAGATTGTGAAATTACAGTACACAGCAGCAACTTCTCTTGGTTGGCCATGTAATCCCAGCCCCACTGAGGATAATGCAGTTTGCACCTCAACTGCTTGGGATGGGAGGCAAAGACCTTACACATACCATAAAGAGAGGCCATTGGGTGGAGTAGGTAACATGCTGTAAATCCACACCCTCACTTGCTTCATGGCAATTTGTCCATGAAGGTATCCTTTGGGTTGCTTGGAGATGGATGTTCTTTCCCTCTTCAAAGAAAACAAGGAAACTGCACCTGGTGAATGACAAAATGAAGTGGTTATAGAAAGTGCAAGACACTTCACTTGCTAATAAGTGAAAAGTTAGGAGCCATAAGTGAAAATTTAGCCCTAGGCAGACAGCTACTCATAAATAACTTATTACTATATATTCTCTTCCATTCTTGTAAAATTGAAAACCAATTTTAGTATCTTCTAATAGAAATCCACACTCTGATTTTCAAAAGTAAATGTTAGATTTTGAAACAGGAGTGGACTCAGAAGTCCCTACCATGATAGAGAACTGAAATATATGAGGCTGATGAGGCTCCCTCCCTCAAAATCACACAGTTATACCCTGAATGACCAAGCACTACCCTCTGTAGAAAACCAAATTTATGATATTGGAACTCTGTTAACTGGAAAAACTATATTTTATTTTTCTTATTATTTGTACATATATTTATCATATAAATGAGTCAGTACATATCAATGAGAGAGTACTTTTAATTTGCTTCGGATTTGGGGGGTTATGTGTTTATACTAAATCTCATGGCTCTGAAAAAGGCTCTGTTTTCCAAACATAGTTGTATTTGTAAGTGAAAGATTACCAAATTAATATTGTCATGCACAAAATTAGTATGTTTATCAGCATAGATGTTCATACATCTGTGGAGTAAACTCACTTTGCAGTTGCACTTACCTGCAGCCATGTTTTTTTGACACACACAGCTCAAGTTATATTTAGTTGATATTTAGTTACAAAAGCAGATCAGATTTAAAGATCAAAAACCAGTGGCCAGCCTTTTGGGAGCATGATTCTTTAGACAGCTTTTACCCTTAGAACAGCAATTACCTCATCTCAGTAAGTGTTGCAGAAATCATCTTAAATTTTAAAGGATATTTTTAGATAGAAAATAGAGTAGAATCACAGAAAGAATGGTTTTGAAGTGATGTGTTACCATGTTTTAGCTACTCTTCTTACTTAAGATATACATCTCAGATCAAAGACATACCCTGTAGAGTATTACACTGATTAGTAGCTCACAGGAGGAGGAAGTCAAGGAAAAAAAAAAGTAAGAGGGAGCAGAGAAGGATTAGCAGAAAAGTAAAAGAGTATTTATTTGAATGCCTGAATCTTCCAGCCCACACAGTCTTAAACTGGCTGACTAACTACATCACTACCTTCACTTGTTAACTTGAATTTTTTTCCATGCAGATTAGTTTGTTATGCTCCAAGAACTCTCTCATTTTGTGTTGGAATTTTGTAGCTTGAAAAGCAAACAAATGTCTGGTCATTCAGGAAGCATCATGATGCAACAATGCAGTGCAAAATAACCATTTTGAACTACACAGAGATCCGCAGTATGGAAGGCCAAAGAGAGCAACACCTTCCATGACCTCAACAAAGCTACGCTCATCTGCTCTGTGTCAATACAAGGGCATAAAGCAACAAGCACAGAGCCAGTTCCAGATCTACAGTTAGACAATCCCCAGGTATAAAGCTTGGCTCTAACTCCCTCCCAGTGCCAGAGTGACAGACACACCCACATCAATGACTGGAGAGAGATTTACTTAAGTCAGGCATGCAGGGCCAGTACGGCAGGATAGGATACAAGAGCACGGTGTACATCCCGCCATACAAAACTCTCTAACTACTTGAAGAAGTTCCTATTAACCTCTTGCTTCATCCTCAGTACCACCCTGAAGGAATGTGTTTATGGCACAAGTTAACAGGCCTGCCCACACCCTTGTCATGGGGGAAGGCACAGCCCAAGGAGCATGAAAAAGAGGTCAAGCCACAAGATAAAGCCCACAACAGAAACAAATGGCTAAAATATGTGCCAATACCGACTTCAAAGGAGTTAAAGCAATGTAAGGCACAAACAACATGAGGCCCAAAGGTACCATCTGATGTAGCAAATGCCCCTAACTTGCCTGTTGGCGTTATGGTAACAGCAGAAGTATGTCATGTGCCTACTAACACAAAGGAACACAGGACTGCACGATTCTCCCTGACAACTCCAGGGATAACTCCAGACCTATTGGACTCGGGTGGAGACCGATGTGTACCTGGACAGCCTGGATTGTGTGCTCCAATCTCCACCTGCTTTTATAGCCCAGTCTGTCCTGATCTCCATCATATACTTCCTCATTGCTTGCTTTTTACCATGTGTAACTTCTCACTCTCCCTTGGATTATCCCCTCACTTGAGCTTGCTTTGACCACTCCCGTTATAAAAACATCCCACTCGAGCCAACTTGTTCCATCAATATCCATCTTCTTTCCATCCTGCAGCTCTTTGAACACAACCTTTATAGTTCCTACTTGGGGCTTCCCTGCTTGTATGATTCCTTCTCTTTGCAGATAAAGGTGTTTTTACCAGAATATCTAATAATTCTTCTGCAGCCAAGAGGTACATCATAACCAGTGATTTATGGGAAAGGAGGGAGGGAGTCAGTGTACAAGATGTACATTCAGGTTGATGTTATACAGTTGTTAAAGAAACTCTTGAATCATGGAAGACCTTATTATTTGGGGAATTCACCATTTGTTTACAAAGGCTGCATCAAATCTCTCCCAGACAAAGCACAGTAATGAGTTTTTATAACTTTAATGATAACCCTTCCAAAGACCTCTGACACAAGTAGTTGGACAAAGCCTAAAGAAACCAGCTGAATAACTACTCTGCATGAAATGCAGATTAGAACAAAGGAAGCCAGGCCTTCAAGGAAAGAAATCATATTCAGAGGGTGGATAGAGTGACATTAGTAATCAACAGGAAGCTTGGGAAGGAGTGATGTGTTCTGCATAGCTGCAGGAGCTTAGCCTTAAATAGTTACAAATTAAGCAGAATATAAGGGACAGGGTATCTCAAGGCTTGAGGGGAAAAGGCAGTTTTCTCTTTGGATTTCTAGGACTTGATCTATTTCTTTTCTGACCTCCTTAATTTTTCCTTCAATACATTCCTCAAAGACAACATCCTGTAACTAAGTTTGGTTGAACAACCCCTTTTGGGCTACTCACCAAACTGATAGCTGAGGTCACAAACACTTGGTCTTTTGCTAAACAAATCCCAGAACAGTGATAGGAACACTTGGCACTGGTGTGGCTACACGTCAAATCATGTGTTCAGTTTCGTAGAAATACTTGGCACTGGTGTGACCACACGTCAAATCATGTGTTCAGTTTCGGGCCCCTCATGACTAGACAGAAATTGAGATGCTGGAGCAACTCCAGAGAAGGGCAGTGAAGCAGGTGAAAGGTCTGGAGCACAAGTCCTATAAGTAGTGGCTGAGGATGTTTATCCTGGGGAAAAGGAGGCTCAGAGAGAATTTTATCACTCTCTACAATCACCTGAAAGGAGGCTGTAGCCAGGTAGGGGTTGTTTTCTTCTTCCAAATAACAAGAGATAAATCAAAAGGAAATGGCCTCAAGCTGCACCAGAGGAGATTTATATTAAATATTTGAAAAAAAATCTTCACTGGAAGGGTTGTCAAGCATTGGAGAAAGCTGCCCATGAAAGTGATTGAGTCACCATCCCTGGAGGTATTTAAATGACATGTGGATGTGGCACTTGGGGACACGGTTTAGTGGTAGCCTTGACAATGTTAGTTTAGTGGTTGGACTTGATCCTAAGGATCTTTTTCAACCTAAATAATTCTATTGTTTAATTATTCTTTTTTAAATCTTCCTTATATTTTCCTTTTCTATGATGCTTCCCTGGTGGAGAAGAGAGATTATGCTGTTCATATGGTTGCAATGTTCTCCATGAGAACGGTGCCACTCACACTGGCCAGCAGAGTCTCATTGCTGCCACTGCTGCTCATCAACACACCTACATTCATCTTTCTTCTTTTCCCTAATAAACTAAGAGTTCCAAGGCACAGGGGTTTTTTGTATTGCGATGTCAAAACCAAATAGTGACGAGATACCACTACATGGTAGGAGATGCAAGGCCCAAGGAGCAACTATTTTGAGCTAGTGTGTTAAATACTTATGGCACAAGAACCATGCCTGATTTCACTGAAGATAGAAAGGGAAATTGCTGATACCAATATTGCAAGATGGCATCCTTAAGCACCTGAAAGCAGTAGCAACATCCAGATGAGCAAGTGTCTTTGTGATTCATTCCTACTGCTCATTGATAAAGAATATTACACGCCACTATCGTGATTATCACCTACCTGTGCCAGGGGAGTCCTTTCTTTTTCATGTACATTTTCTCTTAGGCACTTAAGACACCAAACAACCGACAAGCTAATGAGTCTTATCACTTTTAAGAAACCAGGCTCTTTACTTATGAAGCTGATTGCATCAAATCAGCTATATATAGCTAATTGCTCTATAGCAAATACAAATCAAATTAATCATCTGCTTGGAGCATCACAGTCTCTGTAAGCACTGTACTGCACAGCAACAGTGTTGTATTGTCACTGTGCTGCCTCCTGAAGTGGGTCTGTGCCAATCTTATGTAAGATGTAACAAATAAAAATAAGGAATACTGCAAAAGTTTGGAGAGAACAGGAGTGATTCAGTTCTGAATTTCTCACCAATACAAATGATATGGTCTGCATTAGAGAGTAAAACTGCCAGTTGTGCTGTCATCACTTCATACACACTATCCTCCTGTTTGGTGTATGCATGATTACAGAGGTGACAAGGAAGGTCACACTACTATGCTACTGCAAAAAAAAAAAAGGCTTCCTCTGCAGAGACCTTTTCTCAGTGTCACAAACAATCTAACTTGGGACTGCCCATTCACTGTCAGCTATGTGCAAGCCTCCCATTTTGAATGACTTTCTCAAAAACCTTGATGTGACACCTACAGGAGCTTGTTGAAGTTTAAGGAAAAAATTACCTAAAGCCATTAAAACAACTTCTGATTATCTCTTGCAGCCAGAGTGATCCTCTTGGATGATTAGGAGGGTTTTCTCATCTGTCACAACCTCAGAAAAGCTGTCAACCACATGTCTCACCTGCTTCTGCTCTACCAGAGAACAGCAAATTGGAAGGTGCAAGCAAGAAATGTGTGCCTTGTCCAGGCTGCTCCTAATAATAAGAATTATCTCCAGGGGTGCCATTTTTCACAATCCTTACATATTACCTGTAGATCTGTATTTTGTTCTTTCTTTCTAGTCTTTCAAATAACAAAAGAGTTCTGAGATTTAATGAAGAAAATGAAAGTCTTGCTGTCACTAGCTTCCAAAATTTTAACCTTTTCTGCTTAGTGCTGTAAAAATTGACTGCAGAACATGTCATGATATGGGGTAAAAAAAGCCAATAAATGTTGATAAATATCTTATTTTTATATAGGTTGAAATCTTGCATGAAATGCATCTGGCAACACCACTTGAAAAAACTTGCAATTCTCAGCCTCTCCATTGCTGACGTTATCATCAAAAGCCATGAAGCTAATCAAGTCTGGTGATAAGAGCTATGCCTGTCACTAGTGAAGTACCATGCAGTTATCAAAGCACCAAATCACTGTCATAACCATCTGATGTTTATCTTGGACACACCAAAATCATTTAAGCAAACAGACCTTCTGAGCTAACCACCATGCACAAAATTAAGCTATATATTTTGCATATACCTACTGAAAAATAAGTAATCTACTGAATATCCCCTGTCTACCAAAGAAAATAAACTGACTGAATATAAATTCTATTCACCAGAGGTTCATTTTTGTATGAGAACAATTAAAGATTAATCAATTTTCAATTTGTAAAGTAGTCATTTTATGCTACTTTATCCTATTTATCATAATGTTTCACATCTTCTCTAGCTGTAAGGATAGCAGAAACTTATATTGCTGCATGTGTGGTGAGCTGCACTGGGAAACAGAGGGAAGAAAATATCTGTAAGGCAATTTCAATGGAAGCATTTCTCTTTTTCCCTGTACTCAGTTCTTTCCTTCAGTAGGAGAAGGTATTTGGCCACTTTCCCAACACTTTAGCATGTTCTGAAGGTCCCTTTTGCTTCCCAGAGAATGAAAAGAGATGCAACCACATTCTGCCACTATCAGGTGAAAAGATGATACTTGGCTCCAGCACAGAGCTACCACAGTCTTCATTAGTGAAAAGAGATTTTCTACAACCATTTGATGCAAGAACATGAAACTATAGGTGATAAAGAAGTACAGCAGTGGCTTAGTGAATGAGCTGGCCTGAACAAACAGAAAATCAGCAAGCATTCCCAGGAGAAAGTTGGATTTTAAAGATATGCTGGAGCATAAGAAGTTCACTTGTCTCTCACCACTCATTCTATGTGTGATACACAGCCTTTTGTGAAACCAGTATCTGATCTGGCAAGACAGATTGGATCACAATACAAATGCAGAGACAATAGTGAAGATGCTGATCACACACCTATAGTTTGTCTGCCATTTGGATAACCACAAGGTCACAATATGAATGAACTTACAGAAGCTGGACTGTACTTGAGGAACCCTGTTGTCACCCATACATCCCTTGGTTTGTTCCTAACAACCTACTGGTAATTAGTAATATGTGGTACCATTGTCAGATTGCTGCACTTCTACTGTTTTTGAAGTCCAGGAGAGAGGGTATATCTATGCAGCTCTTATCAATGTAATAACTTGCTTTATGGTGCTCACAGTTAAAATGACGTTTTCGATACTCTGTTTTCCTGCATCTTGCAACAAATGCTTACACACAGGCACACTCATATTGCCCACTGCTGCTCAGTTTTGCTTAAGATCTCTTGGTATTTGCTGTGCAGGATGCAGGTAGGTGTGCATACCTGTATACACACACACACACACACACACACACACACACACACACACACACGCGTGTATACTTCCAACTGCACTTCCTATGAGTTCTGATGGTAATTTTTGTGACATTCCCCTTCATACTCCCTTTTGCAAACTCTTTGGTTGCATACAGCACAGATGGGACTTGGGGATTTCCTGTTGAACAGGAACCTTTGGGTGGAGCACCACTGTCACCAGCAGTACGTCCTGTTTTCTCTCCTCCTTTAGGCGTAGCCCCATCTCTGATTATCTACAAGACTTTATCACTGTGATTCCTAAACTCTGGCATTGCTCATCTGCAGGTGACTTACATACCTGCCACTGCTGGCTCCTTGGTGTCCCGCTGCACAACTGTTCTAACCAGAAAGTCAAGCACTGTTTGACCTTACTTCACCACTTTAGGAGCACTTGGAACCAAAGCATTGCTCCCTTGCTCCCAGGATATACTCACTGGGGGAAGGATGTTGCTGGGGAGGGGCCAGCTGCTGAGATAGAGAAACTGTCCACCTGATAGGCACCACCACAGGCATGGAGGTTGGTGTTACTGAAGGGGCTGAGACAATAAAAAAATCTCGTGACAACTTTCTGCACCTCTGACTCAGTATATTCTTCCCCTCCAGGACTGCCTGTTAGCTTGCTCCATGTATAATGTTTTCAGTGTCTCAGACTTGCTCAACAAGCCCCTCTTCCACCCTCATGCACTTTTCCTCTACTCTGAATCACAGAATGGTTGAGGTTGGAAAGGACCTTTGGAAGTCACCATGTCCAACCTCCTGCTCAAGTAGGGTCACTTAGAGAAGCTTAACTGAGACTATGTCCAAATGGCTTTTGATTATCTCCAAATTTTCTCCAGTATCTTCCTTACAAGTAACCTTCAGCTACTTACACATTTGATGAGAGTCCTCTCTGAGCCATTTCTTCTTCAGGCTGAACAATCCCATCTCTCTTAGCCTTTCCTTATAGGAGAGATGGTCTGCTCCCTCAATCATCTTCCTGGCCCTTTGCTGGACACTCTTCAATAGCTCTAGGTCTCCCAGGTACTAGGGAACCCACAACTGTTCTCCAGGTGTGACCTCACCAGTGAGGAGTAGAAGGGAAGGATAACCTCTCTTGATCTGCTCCTTCTCTCTCTCTGTCCTTCCTTGTTCCCTCTTATATGATACAGCTTTTTCTCATTATCTTCGTGTATATCTAAATTCTTCTTAAAGATGTTTGTAGAACTAGTATGCTGTCAAATTATCACCTTGCTTTTTAAAGTACAGTGAATTCTTCACAAACCATGAGAATTTCATATGGAAATAATGATCGGATCTCAAAAACCAACTTTTCTTGGTGCTAGGCAGTAAAAAGGTAACAAAATGTTTACTATGAACCTCCATCACAATCCTTAATAAAACTGACCAGAAAAAAATTGTGCTCCCAACAGATTCTTTTTCTCATTAACAACTTTTTCTCCTTTTCTGTGTTAGAAATTCTTCCTTGGCTTTGCCAAACAAAAATATAGGCAACAGAAATGATGCGGTCTATGCCCTACAGCTAACACAACTGAATTTTTTTCTCAAAAATACAGAGTTCAGCATGGGAACAGGTATGTCTTTACTAATGTCCTCTCGAAAGCATTGTCTTACATGGATGCATTACAGGCATCTGCTTCCACAAAAGATAACTAGAAATAACAGCATCTGTCTGGTTTCTAATCAGTGTTGGGAAATAACACAGATACTAGCTCCAAATAATTGTACAATCCAGTTATTACTGTACTAGCACTGCACTAGTGTGGCTGTGCTCACCCAGCTGGAGAGAGATTTTAGATACAACAGGTCTCTGAAGAAAGGAATGTAAACATTAGCCATGTTATGGGACAGTGTCCTTGAGTTACGTTAATGCTAAAACTACCAATGGAGTCAGATAAATTACCATAAAACCAATCAGCTTTAACTGCAGTGAGGTATGATATAAAACCGCGTGTTTCAAATAAATTTTTTCTTATGCCGCAAACGGAGTTGGGGTGAGTTTCTGCCTCTCTCTCTAGCTTGACTGCGACACAATAGCACCTAAGAGGGTCCTTATGCCAAGTACAGGCAATGAAAAAGCATAATCTGTGCCAAAAATTGATATGGGGGTACCTTGGCATGGGTGTCGGACTGGGTGACCTCCAGAGGTCCTTTCCAATCCTAACTACTCTGTGATTATGTGAAAAAGCTTAGAAACAAGACTATGGGAGATAAGAGGGCAGGAAGACAAATAAACAAGTAGTAAGACAACATGTCAGCAGGGCAGCTGTTAGTGCCAGGCAGTGTATATCAATTAGTATTAGCACATGTTTCTGGACTGGCAGACTACCTTAAAAAGCATCATGCACTACTTTTTTTTTCTTTGTAAAATATCAGTAGTAGAGTTTAAGTACCTGTATTAATAAAAATGTATTGCACATTGAAAGAGTTATATTATTAATCTCAGTTGGTTAAGTATAGTGACATTTAAGCATAACCACATAGTATGTATAGCCACAGTCACTACAATATTCATGGGGTTTTCTACCCAAATTAATCCACAAGAAAGACTAAGACATAAGAAACAGATAATAATAAATAATAAATATAATATAGAGAAATTATATAATATATACATTAGAAATTTAAAACAATATATAGAAAAAGAGGTTTAAAGGAAATCACATACAATTTAAGATTAGATAGGTTAAGATTAGATTATAATTAGACAAAATTGTGTATGGAGATTAGACACAAATAACAGACCAGGTGTGTACCTAAGAGCTAAGCTATGCAGAAGTATTTTGTGTGCTCACACCATGGGAGCATTCAGAGCATGTCTAACACAAGATTTGTTTCACAACATAAACTTATGTAGTTTTAAACATACCAATAGAGCCTTAGATCAGGCACAGTTGTGTAAGAGGCTGTCAGATGAAGTATGTTTTTGTGCTGCTGTAAGCAACTTCTGACTTGGAATCTACCATTACAAATTTTAACATTTCATATTAATTTTAAATTATACCTGTAACTAGCACAGCCAAAAAATACTATATATAGATTTAATCTTAGAGCAATAGATATATATAAGTAAAAAATTTAAATGTTAAAACCACAAAATTCAAAAAAATACTGCATACATGAAACCATTTCACTTTCACCAAAGTCATCAAATTTCTTTCAGTAAGGCTGTTGACTTTTAATTTTTTGTCTATCCCCCTTACTTATTTTTGCTAACTGAATGCAACAAATGAGTTTTGGGGATTCATCCTTCCTTTTTATCTTTTTGGGCCAATTAAAGATTTTGACTATTTTCTCAGTTTGGAAGCATTAAAATACCCACCAAATATAAGATAATAAGGAAAATAAAGAAAATAGAAACTAATTTTAAAAGGTGTAAGAACTGAGTGTTATAAAATCACTACTCCCCCTTACTACCCTACACCCTCTCCAAAACAGAAAAACTATAAAATAATTCTTAAATGTTATAGAAAGTTCCAAGAATGTTCCAGAAGAAAACTAAAATAAAAAGAGGAACTAAGGAAAAAAAAAAAAAGGGAAGGAAAGGAAAAATGGAAAATAAGCTCACATATTTTGACAATACTTGCCCTATTACACTAAGCAACAAAAAGGAGAATACGAAGGAAACAAGATACCAAAATGCAGAAAATTCAAAATGTTTGGAAATACATTTTGTGAAACAAACTTGAAAACTCTCTGTTATCTACCATTTTAAATGAGAAACATCTTCCAAATATATGTTTTCTTTTCCCATTCAGCATTTTGATCACATGTATAAAAAAATAACTCCTGCCAGCCTCTCAAAACTTTGTTTCTGATGTTCCCTCTCTCTCCTTACCATGTAAATGGAGATGACTTTTTGCAGACTGCCAGTTCCATAAAAACCTCTCATTTTGTTGGCAGATGAAGGAGAGAAAACTTTGAAAACAAGACTTGCATTTAACAGGCCTTGGTAGAGCTTGAGTTTGAAACAAGTCACAGAATCACCAAGGAAGAGACCCTCAAGGTCATCCAGTCCAAGTGCCAACCCAGCCCCACCATGATCACCCCAAACCACATCCCCAGGTGCTACATCCAGACCTCCTGAACACTTCCAGAGACTGTGACTCCACCACCTCCTTGTGTAACTTATCCCAATCACCCTTTCTGGGAAATATATCTTTCAAATATCTAACCTGAATCTCCATTGGTGCAACTTAAGGCCATTTCCTCTTGTGCTTTCACTTGAGACATGATGATCATGAACAAACAGGTGCAGAGTGACTGATACCAGAAGGTTCTGGAAAGTCATTTAGCAGGCTTCATTCCTGTGTTCCTTCTCCTAGGAAGAGAGTTTGGTTGGTATTAGCTGGCTGGCTACTCAGATATAGACAATTTAAGACCCAATATTTCATCTTGGATATTTACTCTTCAATATATATTCAGACAATAGCAGCAACAATATAGTCTCATTGAAAAATCCCAGACCTATTATTTGTTTAAAGCCCCCAGAAATCCAGTGCAGAAATCCACCCTATCATGATCAGATAACTGGCTCCTTGATGCCTAAAGTGTCTTTACTAAGGTTGTCATTTACAGCTACCATAAACCTGACCCAAAACCATGCAGACAGCCTCAAGCTACAAATCTAGCAGTGCTATAAGATATCCTGTTTCCTCAGATTTGCCCTGTGGACAGCAAGTACACAGAGGCATTAAAGAGCAGCTGAGACAGCATTACCTGAAGAGACAAACTCCTTGGTTAGTCTTTAGAGTTTTCTAAATGGTATTTGGACTCTCATGAGGTTCCTTTTTTAATCCTTTCTTTTGAGTGAAGTGTCAAAGGTGAAACCTTCCCAAAGGGTATCTTTGTATCAATCTCACACCACACTCTGAAATTTGTTGCCCTATCAGTTTCTGGGAAAGATCAGAGCTCAGTTCATGGTCACTGTAACTCCATACACTCCTTTAAACATATACAATTCAGTATAGTAACAGTTCAGCTGCCTGTATCTGGATAAACCCCATGAATATACTGCACAAATATACTGTGAGCATAACACTCAAGTACCAACAGTTCAGCTTTCATGTATAAGGTGTACATATGTATGACTAGTGTATAAATCCATGCAAGTGCTCTGCAGCAGATTTAAAATTAAGTTAGTGTCTAGTCTGGATAGCCCAGTTTGCATTTTTGGCCATGTGGAAAAAAAAGGTAGGTGGTACTTTTAGATACAGTCAGAAATTTAAAAAGCAATATTCACACTCCTTAGCAAAGACTGAATGAGTGTGTCTTTGCCTGGAAATTAGAAGAAGCAAGAGGGAGGGAATCATCCAGACCCTGCACAAATCCATCCCTGCCCTACACCCCCATTCTTAATTACTCTTATTCTTCATTTCCATTATAATGCCAGTGCCTCTGGCACTACTGCTTCCTCGGGAACTCCCTCTGCCTCCGCTTCCCGCCAGCTCCTTGTATATGAAACTTCTTCCACCACAAGGACAGGGAAAGGCAGACAGCCTCTTTTTCATCTTAATCCCTTGTAAAGCACACTGCCTTTTAGTCAGTTTGCCAATGCAATCAGAAATGGTGCTCCACAACTAACAAAAATAATTACCAAGCTTTGATGATCATCCAGGATAGTTTTTATGTGTTTTCTCTCTCCATTTGCACAGTGAGTCTCATGAGACTGAATTTAATCTTCCCTGCTTGCTGTGAACATTTAAAAAATAGTCTAATCCATAAAAATATCCAAAGCCTTGCACTGAAAGTCTGTTCTCATGTTTAAGCCCAGTTTCACCCATGCAGTATTTTGTGCTGTGCAGACTCTCTGCAGTGTCACAATAGTAATTAAATTTGCACAAAATCCTTCATCTTCAAAGAATCACAAAGCATCTTTAGAATTTAAAAGCACTGAAATACACCTTCTGTCTACAGGAATGAAAAGTTGTTTTCCCATCCTTAAAACCCCATCACAATAGTAGGGATGAGGTCGGAGGTCATTCTCAGGAGATGTGCAGCCACTGTCCATCACATTGTGCTGTCAGAACTCTGGCAGAAATCCCAGAGGAAACTTGCCTACCCAGACACACATCACCTCTGCAACATAAATGTGTGCTACTGCCATCTGCCAGCCACCCAAGAGACCCACATCACCAAAGAGAAGTGACTTTTGCCTTCTTGCTTTTGCAACTCCTGAAACAAATCTATTTTTTAATTCAAGTTCTGATCACCTGAGCCAAGTCAGAGTCACCTTCCATGAGCTGTAAAGCAACATCATTTGAAGGATGTTGGCATTAGTAGCATCCTCTCCTCTGTGTTGTCTTTTTTTGGGATTTTTGAGTTTCTCTGGAATGAACATCACTCCTGAGCACCTCCTCATTAACACCTAAGCTCCTCCAGGACAGTGTTCCCTGTGATGGACACTGGTAGAGGTCCCAACATAGCCCCCTCCAGTACTGGAGAATAAAAGAGCATTCAAGCTAGAATATGACTCAAACCCAACTTTCACATGCTGTTGGCTAAATCCTGCTTTCTCCACTGACTTCCTTGGCCAATATTCATTACATGCAAAGAAATTAAAGGAATGGAAGAAAGGTCATTATTTTGCCTTTTCTTTTTTATTACATGAAATGATGTACTGTTTTCCTTGGTAAGAAAATGTCCTCATTTAGCAGCTCATAACTGGATAAATCTCTGTCCAAGCAATATTGACTCACTACAGTTCAAAGGGGACTTTTAAAATTTTTTGTTTATGAGAGAAGAAATTGGCTGAGAGGGTTTTTTTTACCCCAAAAACAAGCAGCTATTGATCAGCCTCTCAGTGAATAAAATAAAATTGTTTCAAGATCTTGTGTTATTGTTCTAAGCCCTCTTATCAAAACAATTTTTTTCATCCAATTACTGATTGCCTTTTACAGAATAACTAGGTTGAACTAGTTATTTCCTTTGTGTTGAATAACAGAATCAAATTAATCTTGTCACACTGAAAAAATCAAAAATCAAGCAAGGCAAATTATCATATCCAATTTTCATCCTCTTAGAATCTGCTTCTGAATCTTCAGTTAGGTCATACAAAGGCTTCGGTCATGTATTCTACAGGAAATGTGCTGAGATGTTGTCCTGAAGAAACTCACAAGGACAAGACCTGGAAGAAGCAAAGAGAGGGGCAGAGACAGAGAGAAGATGGGCCATGGTGGGTTGTCAGTAGGGTGGAGGAAACACCTGAGAGGACAGGGAGGCAGCTGGCTGACCTGGGTCTGTCCCCTTGCTCTGTAGTATGGCCCTGTTTTGCAAAGTAAGGAGCCAATCTGTCCAGTCACCAGGGCTGGGATTCCCCATGAAAAACTTGGCCACATGGTTGGCAAGGGAGGGGTGGAGGATGAGGCAAGAGTTCTGTCAGAATCACTCCTCCACATCTCAGTGTGGGATGAGCCTTCCAAGATACAGAGCCATTCTCCAAAGTACCAAATGCCCTGAGCTAAAATCAGCCCAATTAAAAGGAGCTGGCAATTTAATGGATGAAACTCTTCACCAACTGGTATTTAAACAGCTGAAATGAAAGATTTAGTGTGAGAGTGTGTTCTCTCTCACAAGACAAAATAAACCACCCTACCAACGAAATAAACAAACCTAAATCTTCTTTCTGTGCAAGGCGAAGTATCTAGAGACAACAAGAAGATTTGTGCTCATGAAACCAGATCCAAACCCACTGATTGCCTTGGCATTTCTGCTTAGGTCTGAATAGGCCAAAATCTGGTCAAAATCCCTTAAAACACATTGGCAGATAAATTATTTTAAGAGAAAATCCCACCAGCAAAATATAGTGCAATATATAAATGCTACTCTCTGTTCATAATTTTCGCACTCCTCTAGATACCATAAATAGAAGAATTTTATTATTATTTCAATTCATCCTTTTTTCAATGTACTCTTTTTACATGATCTGAAAACAAACCAAGCTGATTTGTGCCATCTACTGGTAAAGCAAGGATGTCCTAAGTACTTCAAATTTACTACCAAACTTATTTTAAATCTGCTTCAGTTGTTATTAGCTATATACAAATGTGTTACTTCTCAGCAAACAATCTCATATATGCCCTATCTAATAAAGAAGACTGCTCACATTATGTGAAGGTGATTGATAAAACCACGTTGGACAAATCAGTTTGTGGGCAGCTTTAATTAGAGTGACAAGATTATGATACTATTGAAAACTAAAATTTTTTCCCAGTAAGCCTGGATACTGGGTAAGACCTATTTCTTAGCTTGATCTATCTTTCTGCCTATAAATTGCAGCGTTCATGTTCTGACTAATGCAGGTATGCTCTTACACATCTGAGTCACAAGTGTGAACCGCTGTTCTCAGCTGAGGTGTTCACAGTAGACTTGAGGCTGGGCTGCCCCTCTTGTGCAAGGCACTGGCAAGATCTCAAACTAGCACAGTGTGGTTAAAACTCACTATTCATAGTCAAAAATGCTTAACTCAAACTGTGACCAGCTTCTGCAGAGAAGCTCATCCCTGGAGAATGGAGATACGCTTATAGGAAAAAAGTAAAAATGGCTAACTTGAATAGTGCAGCAGAATGAGTAAATGAGACATGCTATCTTTACATCAAGGGGTGGAAGTGAAAGACAGAGAAGAGGTTTTTTTCAGCTTCAGGACAGTGTTGGCGAAAGGAGAAATGGGCGTCAGCTGGCCATGAATATATTTAGGTTGGAAATTAGAAGGCTCCTAACCATCAGAAGAAAGAAGTTCTGTGACAGCCAGCCAAGAGAAGCGGTGGGGGCACACAATCTATCTACTTTTAAGATAGGTCTTGGTAACTTAATGAAAGGGATTATGAAACATGGATGTCTACAACAGTAGAAAACTGGACTTGATGACCCAGACAAGCCCTGCTAGCCCTCTGTTCCCATGTTTCCCAGAATGTTCCTCTGCTTTGACTACAACATGGTGTCCAGCTTCTGACAGAAGTAGATTTAGTTGCCTGTCAGAAGGCTCCAAATTACGGAATAGTTCTGTTGATCCTAAACCCTCTCATTAGTTGGGATATGATTTGGTAGGAGTGGCCAATTGCCTTTTGTCTCTAAATCTTATGGTGCATTTGTCAGATCTGCCTTCTAAAGCTTTTAAACATAGTTTGTATTCATTTTTATAGTAGTCTGCAGGCAACTGGTGAATCAAAAGTGAATTAAGCAAAACCAAACTTTTTATAATACAATAGCTAAGGGATCAACTAAGACGTAATTATCTGTCATGTTTAGCAGAAATCACCATGACAGAAAAAAAAGGAGGTGGGAAAGTCACTGTAAGTATGATTTGCAAAGTAAGTAACTTGGTAAAATATGATTATTTACTTCTAAGTGACCTCATATTGCTTTTGGGGATGCTTCCATATAAATGAGACACTGAAGACTCTAATGGGTCAGAGACATTCCCTGGTATCTGTACACAATGGATAGCTGCTTTAAACATAAATGATGTTCTGTTTACAAAGAAGGGGAATTGGCTGAGACCCCAAACTTGTAGTGCACAGAAACAGCAAACACTGGTTGACCTCTGAATAAAATACCTGAAATCTCTCAAACTGAACTCTCAAAATTATATGTCCCTTTTGAGAATTCAGTTCTAAAATAAATATATAATTAAATCTATCGGCTGATACTGTTAAGAACAGCACTCTGCCTTTCTCTCTCGGTTTCCATTTCACCCTCCCCAGCTGCTACAGAGACAATTTGAGTATAACAAAGTAGCAGTTCTGTGCTCCGGAAGTGATGTGGAAGTGTGAGTGCCTGTGAGCCCGTGCACAGAAAGCAGAGGAAACTCAGCACGTGCAGTTCCCCTGATACCTGATGGAATTCTGCACCTCCTGCTCTCTGTGACTAAGCACACAGCAAAAAGTTTTTATGAGGATCCTCTGAGAATCGTTTCATTTTCATTTCCTGAAGTAGGAAAATGTCAGCGTACTTGAACTACTTCATTCAGGTGTCCAAGTGAATCATATTTAAATCAGAAAAAAGTGGAAATACAAGAAATCCAGCCTAATACACTTTCAAATTATATTTAGCTGATCTTCCCCTTTTTGGAAGGATTTGCACTTTGGAAACACTTAGCCTGGCTGGATTCTGTTCGACAGCCAGAACACACAGAAAGCGCAATCTATCAGGCATCTCACAAAAATATTCCTCTGATGTGTCCAGCTGTACTTTCCATGCAGAGTAGAATAATTTGGGATAGAAGAAAACTGGCTCTAGATGAGGTCCTCTGGCACTAGCTCTCTATCGCATGGGTGTGTAAACCTACTGCTTACCTGAGTAAAGTGAGCGGCATCAAGAAAGTCCAATTGAGATTAGTGGGAAAATTAATACAAGCAGAACTTGAATCTGTGGCGTTATCTTCTTGCCCTAAGGCAAACACCCTCACCACAGCTGCCCCATGGCAATAAAAGGAATAAAGACATTAATGCCAGCCTGGTCTTAACCTCTGGGGAACAACGCAGATGTCTTTCTCTGCAAAAATCTTCAAACTTGCAGCATTTCTCCCTGCTTGGTTTCTACTTTCATCCCTTCAGACTCAACAAAAGAAGAGCTGCTGGGAAATATAATGCAGGCAACAAGTGGGCTATAGGAGTGCTCCCAAGTGGGTTTTCAAAATGGTTCTGTAACTATTTCCCTCCATCAGTGGAGATGTAGAGTTTGCTATTGCCATATAGTCATCAATTATATATGGTATGTCCTGAAGCAAGTTCTAAACTTTTTACATTGGGCTTTTCATTTTCTAAATGATGTGTAATCATTTCTCCTGGTGTTCAGTTCCTTCAGCTGGCCTATCCAGGAAAATCAGAGTATAGAACTGTTAGTTTGGATTGCTCACTGATATTTTACATAAATATAACAATATTTATATTACATGAATATAATATAAATTGAATATACATAAATGTAATATAAATATATTTATATTACATGAATATAAAAATATTGCTTCATTGGTGTTTAGATGATACCATAGATCAGCTTCTGTGAAGGGTCAACAGAATCTTAAAAAACCCCTGAACACCTTTATGTAGGAATTAATAAAATCTTCAGTCTACCATTCTTCTGCTTCTCATCCTTAAAAATAAACAAAAAACAACCAAGTGGGGAAATGAGACCACACTGCGGCATGTTCAAATATAAATGTGAACATATATTAAACTATTTCAAGATTGAGACTAGTAAGCCATATCATTAATATTCTTGTCTTCCTGATGGCAGCAGGAGTTATATCACTTCCTTTATTTTAAGCATAAGATTTCATCATTTCAAGCATAAGGTGTCTGATTCCCATCAGCGCACCCTGAACCTTTTCTCACTTGAATGATCACTTATTCTCCTCTTTTGGCTTTTTCAGAAATTGTTTATTTCTCTACTAAACATGCTGTAGCATTATTAATTGAAAATACCTTTAGCAATGAGATTCTGGAAAAGACTATTTCCATTTAATTTTACTTTTTGTATGGGATTTTATGACATTAGCAACCAAAAACTTGATGATGTCTTTCTCAGCTTCATTTGATGTTTCTTCCACAGCTTAGATATTGCTGATACTGTGGTTTTCTTGTTCTTTAGTACAATGGTAATCTAGAATATTGCTCCTGCCACTTACAAAATGGGTTGTGCCAAAGATGCTTGCATGTGTGCAGATCTTATGATTTGAAAAATCAATAAAAGAAACATGCAGCTGTGATTGCCTTATATTTTGAATGTAATAATTTTAACTTAAGCCAGGGTAATTGCTACTTAATACAGATTTAAACCATTAGTTTCACTCCCATGCTATGACCACAATAACAGTAGCTTCCCACTTTATAGCTTGCTTGCTTTTTTTACTTCTGTGCAACTGCAAGAACTGGCAAATATGTGCGGGTTTTCTTTTTCTTTATTGGTTCTGAAGGAAACTCAAGATTTGCATTTCTGAGGTCTCAAATGTTAATTTTGAATTTCTTTATTCCACTACTAAATTAGGTTTTACCACTAATTTAATAATGTTGCTTTTCACTTCAGATATTAAGATCCTGCAATTGGATTATCCCAGCTGAACAATTTCCCACTCACTGCCTTACCTGATCTTTTGCTACTAACCCTTTTCCTATGAGAGGGAAGAACATGGCTTAAATCTCATCAACAGCAATTCTGGATGCTTTTGCAGCTCTATATCTTAAGAGCAAAAACATATATTCTGTCAAAACACAAAATGAGAAGATAGACTATAAAGACAATGCTGCAATGGCAAAAACAGGTCAAACTCTTAAGCAGCATAAATACAGTGAATATGTCTTCAGAGAGCACTTACCTCTTTCCAGGAGACACAAAGTTCTGAATGCAAAGGAAGCACCCTTCCACATGATACAAATCCTGCCTCTCTGCCATCATAGTTGTTGAGTGCATTCAGAGTCTTGTTTCAGGAAAAAAACACCCACATTTTGGTGTCCCAGCTCTGAGCACAATGTAGATGCTAATGTACATACAAACATTATGAAATATTCACAGCATAATGTCAGAACTCCTGATGGGACCAGGGTGTTTTGAAGGTAGCTCCACAGGTAAGTCTCTCTTCTAGCACTTACTTAATTTAAAACCCATCAGTACATTTCTGCATGCAGAGAGGAAAAACACTCTAAATAACATCTCCACAGATACCACTTAAAAGTTTCCTTGAACATATTCCATCTAACAGGGACTGTCTGTACTTTGAACTGTATGAAGCAGCTGGTTTATGTCTACATGAAGCAACACTAATGCGAGTGAGTGGCAGTAAGTGGATTCCTGTCAGTGAGAGGTTTGCTTGATGGCACCTTCTCTCCCTTTAATATGGACATGAAAGTTAATGAAATTCATTAGCCTTACATGTTCTCAACCCATGATTTAAGCCATGGACAGAAACCCAAGTTGGAGTGTGAGGGTGTGATGCAGCTGTTCACCACACAGAGTGGCGAAGCTTGACAAAGCAAAAGCCCAGCTTCCAAATCTGAGTTTATTCAAAAAAATGCATTGGATTGAATGGGCCCACTGAAAAGCTGAGTCAAAACTTCCAGATCAGGCTCCAGATAATTAATTTCCAGTAATTTGGCTTGGCAGGCACTGCTGATTTCCAGCCAAGTACATGAATAGCAGCAATTTCTTGGCAGTGGGGGCAGAAAGGGGGAGTGTGTTAGGATTCTTAATTATCTAGAGTAAGTTCTTTTATGCTGTGATTGCAGATTTACATGATGTTCAGCCTGCACCAAAGCAGAAAGCACTGGTACTGCAGTGCACTATTTAGAGGCATGTGCTGAGCTGCAGCTCCTCTGCAGCCACTGTAACCACAGCGTTTGCAACCACCAGTTAAAAGCACTCCCATCTAGACAGGCTGCAAAACCACATAGAGAGGGGAGCTTGATGGCTGGGTTCTCTTCAGTGTGTTTTGCCACAGGAGAACTCTTGACGCTTCACATTTCTGTTGCATCTTAAGGAATGAAAATTCGCACCTCACGAAAGCATACTCAATTTGAGCCAAAATACTTTGGTGGTAGTCCTGGTATTCACTTGGACCAGTGATGAGGAAGAGAATTCAGTTAATGAGAATTCAAAGCTAACTATGAGGCTAAGTGCTTCAAACATAGGAATTTTATTGACAGCATCACTTTAAAAAACATCACATTTCACAATTAGTTTCTTGAACTTACACACTGATGAATGGAAAATATGACAGGTCTACTTTCTATAGCTCATGAAAAGTCAGTGGAGAACTGTCTTTGTTTCTGCATGAGATAAGCCAGCAGCAGGAATATATAAACTGCAAAAATGCTGGCATGGCATTATTTGACTTCACTCACCTTGAAATCTATATTTGAAAGATATTTTCCATCCAAACCCCCGATTTTAAAGAAAGCTGAGGTTTTTTTCTCCATTTATTTCCCATTTTCTTCCATATGTACATCCATTTTGAGGCCAGGCATAGTTCCTTTTTCCAGCACATGAAAAAAAAAAAATGAAAAGGAGGTAGAAATGCTCGCATCTATTATTATTGATATGATAAACAGACAATACCTGATAGGAGTTTGGGGCAAATTTCCACTCACAGTTTCACATAGGAAGTTGTTTTTATCTTTGGAGAAGTTATGGCAGTGTAACTTGAACTTTGGGTACAAATTAACAGTGAAATTATATCAAGACAAACCCTTTTCTCAGCTTTCAAGACCTCCTTATGGTTTCAGGAAGAGCTTGTATGATACAGTAGTTATACAAATGACACAGAAACTGTCTGCAATGTTGGAAGACACAGCAGGGTTTTTATGAGGGTTTTTTGTCAATATGCTATGGTTAACAGAATCTATGCAAGATTTGTAACTTATCGTCCTAATTTTATTCATTCTTAAAAATCCAGTGCCAGAAAACACAAGGAACATTTCTCTGTCCAGAAAGAAATTTATTCTCGAATTCCTGTCTAATACAGATTTTGTGCCTCCACAATTTTTCCACCTTCCCTTATATGTAACTTATTTCTATTATGTCTCGTGTTTTGAGGTCTAATTCACATGTGTTTCTAAGGAGCAGACAGTCATGGAGTGACTGTTTTTTGTAATGACAAGCAACAGCACAGAGCAGAGCAGTGGTTGCCAGCAGGAAATGCAAGTTGACAGGCTTGTACAAATGGCAGCACTTAAAAGAGATGGGCAGTTAGCTTTGCATTTTCATTCCCCGTGCCAAGAAGGGAGAAGCAAAGTGTTTCCTGAGAAAGGGTATGAAATGCAACTTCTTTCCTCTTGCTAGACAGCTGTAGTGCCATCAGACTCAATCCTGTCAGCACTGGCCATACAGAAAGAATCTCTCTTGGCACCTCCTGGAGTCATGGTTAGCTGTGCTAATAGCCATGGGGAACATCTGGCTTGCCACTGTAGAAGTGCAAGAAAAGTTGAAGGACCATACTGAGGTCTCAAGCTGGTACCCAAGGCAGCCAGCATCTATCCCATCAATTTCATATATCCTAACCAAACAAGTAAGGGGCAAGGACATGGGTTCTGGAGAACACAGAGCTTTTACAGACACACAATGAAAATACGGTGTATAAGTGAAAAATGGAAGGGCAAAGGACAGCATGGATTTCTGGCACGTAAAATTTTTCTTTCAACTGTAAGTGGAGCTATATGCTTTGAGAGGCTTATGTGGGGTTTGGAACCAAATAGATAAATATAAAGCAAGTGAGCATTTGCAGAACTGAAAGGTATGTCGAAAGAAATTGCTTTCAGAAAAATACGTAGATCAGAAACCCATCAGCAGCCTTCCTGCTTTAGAGATCCAGAGGCCACTTAGCAGCTGCCAACAAAATGGTTGGTGGGAGCTTGCCAAAGAGAGCCACATGCTGTTGCTGGGAAAAATCTTTCACAACTGAGCTTGGCATATATGCCTGGGACTGCCAGGGAGCAGGAGAGACCAGCTAAACTGCACACTTTCCATTGACCACAATTAGTATGAATATACTTAAAATTAGGAATGTAAGTGCAAGCTACCAGCAGCCCTGCACTTCATCTGTATGCACCTCTGTCTGCAGTTTAGGCACTGTCCAGTTAACACCCAAGGAAATGAACTGATAAATGGACAGCAAATGAAAGCTAGGCCAACAAGCTTGGTGACACAACAGTGCCAGATCCCAATGCTCCCTCTTTTGGGAAACATAAGGTCTGTGTTTCAGCTGGGAGCTGGCACATAGTTGCAATAAGAATTGTTGCTGTGTGAGAGCAGAACATCTTCCCTGCCACTGTCAAAAGAAGGTGCTGGCTGGTAACTCAGACCTGGAGCCTTTGGCCATCATGGGTTTCAGAGAAGGTGGTGGCGTGTGTCAGCCACCACCCAGCCTCATCCTTAGGGAAGGAGCAGCCAGGGTACAGATGTCAAAAGTTCCAACTGTTGTATGCATGAACTATGCAATAGTTTGAAATTATCCATTTTTAAATGTCTGAAATACCAAAAATGTTTTATATCCCCCAGGTTTATTCTTTTGGTACTACGTGAAAGAACTGTTTGCACAATTGACACAGGTGATATTCCTGTAGAAGCTGCTGTATTCATATTCTATAACATTGGTGGGAATAAACATATCCAAAATACTTTTCAACTAAGCAACACAATAGCTTCAGTTATAATGAAGACTTGTAGCATATTCCCTGAATACACAGATTTATTGAGAATCACATGATACAGATATTGCTGAAAACTTTAACTCTTTGAAACACACATAGTGAGTCATAGGTCATTTACACAGAACAGAAGATTGTAGATTAGATCATTAGGGGGAAAAAACAAAACAAAGACCACATATATGAGGTGTATATACAATATTTTCAAATGAACTTAATAGAAAAAATCTGTCTCTGTCTCACAAGCAAAGAAAATTGAAAATGTAACAGGATATTACATTTCTTACACTTGTCATGATAATTTATACTCTGACAGAGTAGAATATGGTAATTTCTCTGCATAGACAGAACAACTTCCACTATTTCTAACAGGAAACGGTCATTTCAGGTTACCATCTCAAGAACATCAATCTCCAAAACCTTTCTTCAAAACAATTATTTGTGCATGACATTCAATCAGCAGTATTCAATTTTTCTTGCAGAATGTTCCAGACATGACTTTCAGGTCCCAGTTCTTCCTGTTTGAAAAAGCTGAAGTCTCTTTTACCTTTGGAAAAGAAATTGCTTCAGCATAGATTAGTAGGTTCTGGAAATCATCTCAAAAGAGCCTTGAATGTACTTTACTGGTTCCTTTGTACTCACAAGGAGTGCCAAGTCCTCTCTCAGAAATTGCTAAAGAACGCACTCAAAGAAGGCTGTAAGAAACCATTCCAGGAATCATACAGATCCAAGTACATTATAATACTTCCAAATAACAGAATTATTGTCATTCCATTTTACTCATGTTCTCACTTAAAGACCAGCATAACAATCAAGATTCAGGGGGTTCCTGGCCTTAAGATTGAATGTCTTTAAAAACTAGCTTCATTTCATCTGATTTCTATTACCAGTTATTTTAAATAATTGCCATGAAATGAGGTGCCACATGGATACCAGAGGATGCTTTAGTACAATTACATACCTAATAATCCACATGTTTTACTAAGCTTGCTGAAAGTTGGAAAGTAGATACGAAAATGAGCCCATATTTTTCCTTTCAAAGTTTCCAGGGCCTTTCTTCTTCTAAGTGAGCAGATATTGCCACTAAAATATTTCTGCTGTAATATTCGACAAAAAGGACGACAGATATTAAAAAAAAAAAAAAACAACGAATTTGGTTAAAACCACAAATGGTAAAGGCCAGTCACAGTTCAACAGGCAATGATGTCTAGTTATCAGTGTGCTGAAGGAAACACTCACACTGATGGCATTGCTCTGAATTAAAATAACCAGATCTGTGAAATGCAATTTGCATTCTGTTAAGCATGATGGCTGTTCTCGTCTGGAGCTTTCTAGGCTGGCTTAATTGCCTGGCTGAAGAATTCAGTGTGATGTTTTCCAGACCCTTGCTAAGGGACTTCCTACCCCATAAGCACTTATATGGCTGAATTGCAAAAATTGAGCTGAGACCCTTCTAAGCCAAGCACTTCTATACCTGCTCTGGTGTTACCAATACTAGTAGGACTTAACTTTTTGTTTATGCTGCACCTTTGGTCTAAGATAAGAAAAAAGATTTGTGTGTAAGAATTTATAGGGAAAAGAAAATCTTTACATCAATGATTACAGTTTTTTAAACCTTAAAAAGCAAAAATAAGAGTGACAATAACTGCATCTTTCATCCTTAAAGCATCTCATAGTGCCAACATTTTTAACCACTGGAAAAGCAGGTATAGCAGACAAATAAATAATATCATTGATGTTTAACACACAGCATAGAAGAGGGAGCTGAAATAAATTTTGGTCGCTAGGTTACTTACATATTACGCCACAACTAGAATTCAGACGTTTCCAAGACCTTACATAGCACATGTTGTTTAGTGTCCTCTGTTTTGGTGCTTGTCTGCAGCACAGCTAATTAGAACAGAAGAAAATCATAATATATATAAGCTGTGATACATTTTCTTTCTAGACCAAGCAATGAATCCTACTTGTCACAACCAAAAAAAGAAACAATGGTGGGTTAAGCACCAACTTACTAGGTGATGGTTACGACCAATTCCTAGTACAATCTCTTCAGTTTCATTGATATCTGATAAAGCAACATTAATCCAGACAATAAACTTTATGAAACAGAAATAATAAGAATAAAAGGGAGGGAAGTGAGATTCAAAACAAGATAGACTTAAGTATGGTAAGAGATGTACCTACCTGATGAAAACAAATCAACAACATTATATACAAATTGCAAGATTAATATTATAAATTATGTAAACCCTTCAGAGGAGCTCTGCAATTAAATCACCCACATGCAATGGAAATTCAAACAGAATTTTTGTCATTTACCAGGTGTATTACGCAAATTGCTAAGCACAACATAGGCATAATAAAATGGCAACTCTTAAATTGATCTGCCTGCAGGCTACTGCAAACGGGTCAGTCCCACCCTTTTCTGCAGGTCCCATTGCAGTCCTGGCCCATAATTTGTCTCAGCCCTAGCAATTATTCTATTTCAATGCACGTCAGATCGTATCGCTAATCTAATTTAAATAACTTCTTAATTTTCAGTTAAATTTCACCTGGATGAGCTTTTAGCTTTTCCCACAGCCTCCAGAGAGCTGGAACTGGTGTAAAGGAAGAAGCAGGAGCACATGGCAAAGCTGGGCATGGATGTTGTTGGCGGCATGGCCTTGTGTCAGCCCAAGCTCTTTATGAAACTCTGTGAGTGTGTGAAAGCAAAGTGGCTACCACAGAAGGCCAGACAGATGTGAAGTCAAGAAGATCAATTAAAAATCAGTTTCAGTTGTTCTTAATGACTTCTGAGTAAACATATTTTATGCCACTGAAATACTGATAAGTGCTTACCTAATACTACATTACAGTAGTTTTGAAACTGAGTAAAGTGTTCAAACATTTGGTTGCTTTACACAAGAGCAGGGTCCTTAGAGTTCTGCTGATGTCCTTATAGAGCCACCTCCCCACTCTACCTGCCCTGCTTTTCATTTCTTCACACAGCCTTGCAAAATCATTAATAAAGTACTTAGTATTTACAGTGAAGCAGGAATTAGTTCCTAATGAGACATTCACAATAATAAGCAGCCATCTTCTGCTGAAAATGGCTATCATACTGGAGACAAGGCTATTGAAATTTGGAACAGCTGGTTTTAAGAATATAGGATTTTCATAAGTTTCATAAGTTATTTAATACATATTAGTTACAAATAATGTAAGACCTGAACCACTTGTAGAAGATAACATAATTTCATGTATGTCAACAGTAAAGGAATAACATAAAAAAGCATAAGTACTCTTTCAAAGGGAAGTTCTTGGTAAATAGCTGAATGAAAAAACCAGAAAATTAAGATTAACTTCATGTACAACTCTGAACAAAAAGGGAAGCAAATCCAAAAGATAACCAGATATGAAGAAGAAAAAAAATGCTCAATGGAAGACCTGCCAACAGCAAACAGTATCTGAGTCATTAGCAACAAATCATCCACTGCAGCTTGCATCACTGAGATCCAGCTAGATGACATTGCAAGCCTTGTACTAACCAATGATTCTCCGCCCCACACAAGCAGGACAAACCATCTCCCAAAAGATAGGTCCCTTATGTAAGACTAATTCCACTGGATTCATTTACTGAGCAATAAAAACAGATTGAATGTAAAGTCACATAACATAAATAATTTAAAGGTGAGTCCAGTGGTACTTCAATATGGATACTCAGGAAAGATCTGTCATTCTAGGTCAGCTCAACACACACATTATCAAAGATGGATGTCTAAACTGAAAGTTCTGTCCTCTCCCTCTGATATCCACAAGCCACTGCTACTCCTGCTCACGAGGCCTAACACATCTGTTTTTTTCAATGCCCCATTTCAAGCACACCTTGTTGTGTGTGTGTTCTATAATCCGTTTTGTTTACCCCAAAAACGGATTAGAAATGACATATCTGCTTAATCTTGGACCAGAAAGCTTAGGGCAGATTCTTTATAGACATTTCTGGCTACAGCTCATGCCCCACAACAAAACACCTACAAGTTTTTGTACACCTTTAAAATGTTAAAGTCATAGAAACCAAACCACAGAAATGCTGGATGACAAGGGAGCAGGAGAGATCTATTTTAACTCCTAGATATGAAAAAGAAGTGTATCAATGTATATATACTTACATGGGCCAATGTGTATAAATATCTGAAGGGAAGGTGACAAGAGGATGGATCCTGCTCAGTGGTGCCAAGCAGTAGAAAAGAGGCAATGGGCAGAAACTGATACACAGAAAGTTCCACCTGAACATAGGGAAGAACTTCTTTACTGTGCAGGTGACCATGCACGGGAATGGATTGCCAAGAGAATTTGTGGAGTCTCCTGCACTGGAGATTTTCCAGAACCATCTGGACACAATCCAGTGCCATGAGCTCTGGGATTATCCTGCTTGACAAGGGAGGTTGGACCAGATAACACACTGTGGTACTTTTCAACCTGACCCATTCTGTGATTCTGTGAGTAAACGCAGACTGCCCCTGACACTCATGTGTTCTTAAAAATTCTAGTGTTGGAGATTCTGCAACCAACTAAATGTCACCTGTCCAACTGCTAAAGTATCCTACAAAAAGACTTTTATAGAATTTAATACAAACATCTTTTATTCATGGCAGCTGATTTTATCTGGCCTTATCTCAGGCAACAGTGGTAACACTTTACTGTTGGCCTTCTTGTCAAAAAGAAATTTATAATCTACTGCATCTTTCATAACAGTTCTCTTTCTTAGACTAGCATAGGTTAAGATTCTAGATTAGATCTTTAATTTCTTTTATTTTCCTCTCTGGGCAACACAAAATTTTTCTAGTGATTTTCAAAGAATAATGTTCCACACTGGACAGTAATCCAGATGAAATCTCATGAATGCCAAATTAGGAAAACAGCTATTTCCTAATCCTACATACACATTTCTGCTAAATTTATTCCAGAGATAGTTTTGGCAGTTTTGAAAAGACACTACACATGTGATTTAAAAATAAGCTGTGAACCAATAATCTCAAGGTCCCTCTCAAGGTCCCTCCTGTGACCTTTCCTTTAAGATTTCCCATTATATCTCTGTGCTGGATTTTCACTGTCCTAAATGCAAAACTTCACACTGTTCTCACTCAGTTTCAGCATATCCGTTTCAAATTGTTTCTTTATATGATGAGAATTATTTGTCATTAGAATATTGCTTTCTCCTAGTTTCTTGACTGTGTGACTACATATTTCTTTCCAATATTGTAACTCTTGAAAGGCTCCTTCCATCTAACTCCAGGTAATTTTCTGATATTGTAGACAGTTATCCAAACAGTAAGATACATTTATAATGGAAAAAGACCTTAAGTGAAGTTTAAAACATTGAGTTGCCCAATTCATTACAGATTCTATCTATGTAATTCAAAGGCTACTTGCCCCAAAAGACTTTGCAGATCTTGGTTAATATTGATGATTGTTTTGATGGAAAAAAGCTATTGGAAGAGGGAAGGAGAAATTTACTGTTATTAAAATTTATTCAATTAATAAAAGATATTATTTTTATTAAAAAATAATTGTAAGGGTTATTCTACCAAAAAAAGTGATATTGGATATTGCATGCATGGTTTACAATTCATTCTTATCCATATGAAGTTCATTTCCGAATTCACTTTGATACTATGTATGAACTAGAAAGAGGAGAGGTTAAATAGAAATGAAACAGGAAATGGAACAACAAATAAAAGCTCTGAAACAAAGCCCTATGTTTTCTGTAATCTGGTCACTAATGGCTTTATGCAGCAGGAACACTACACATGGCAGGGGGGGTATGGAAGGCAGCAGGCTGTTGTGTATCCAAATTCTGCCAACCTACTCAGCAGAAAGCTGGCTGGTGTCCAAAGGGCTAACTGGGAAATACAAAAATGCAGTTCTGAAAAACCAACCCTTTCAAGCTCCCTGATCCACATTGCTTAGTTTTTCTTTTGGACATCTTTTTTTTTTTTTTTTTTCTTTTCTTCTCTTTGCAGAAACAGCTGCAGAAACATTCTTTTTTAATAATTCTGAAGTTTACCCCAAAAACGGATTAGAAATGACATATCTGCTTAATCTTGGACCAGAAAGCTTAGGGCAGATTCTTTATAGACATTTCTGGCTACAGCTCATGCCCCCACAAACACACAATGCTGATGCAGGGTCTCTTGGCTGCCTTTACGTGTAGCCATCTGTTCGGCAGAGTCGCCCGCTCGCGAGCAGCCCCAGCCTGTTTCACAATCGTCTTGGAGCCCAGCGAGGGCTGGCTGAGATACACTGTTGTGCTGTTGCCACTCGCAGGAAATATCTTGGGCCTGACTGTAATGTCAATCATACTGATCTCACATATTTCTGTAGATTTTATCACACGTAACAGAACTTAAAGCCAAAATGAGCAATGAGTGTATAATGTGAAATCTGCTTTGTAGGCACTTGTAGCTCTGATGTTTTGTAGGAGAAGCTGCTCTGTAATTTAAGGAAATTAGGCAAAGAAGTGGCCCCAAGAGTCGCTGACCGATGGGCAGTGATACTCATTAATCCCACCTTTAGCAACATTAGATTTTAAGCTTAAATAATTAAATCTCACATGGCTATAAGCAACATGAGAACAAACCATGAGCTGTGTGATTGTTGACATGAGACCTTCAAATACAAGTTGCATGGATATCTTGTTAATGGAGGTGTAGGAAATACAAATCAAAACTAAAATATTCAAGTGAGACCCATAATTATATTTTAGTAAACTTGACAGCAAATCTGTGAATGAGACTAGTGTTTCCTGTTCTTTCAAATACAGGCAGATTTTGCACCACATTTGATAGTGACACTTAAAACCTCCTCATAGTCAACATTTACATCTTCCCCCAGTTTCTCCTTTAAGTGGTTTCTTAAACAAGAGAAGACAGATGTTTGAGAAACATAAAACAAATCCTTCCATAGAATAAAAAGTGAAAGACTTTTTATCATTTCTCTGGGATGGATCATTCTTCTCTATTTTTGGTAAGGCAAAACTTGCTGTGTAAGGTAATACTTTAACTAGAGCAAGTGGTATAGCTGGAAAAATGGATATGCTTTCAGTACAAGTATGCTAAGTACTTCCATGATCTGCCTGCAGCACATGCCAATACCTCTGATTTTAGAGGTTCACTATTGCCAGCGCTTGCCTAAATTTGGAAAAGTATTTGGGCATATATCTGAAAACTCAGAGCACATGATGCATGAAAATCCTACTATCTGAAAAAGAAAACAGTTAAGCAGGTGTTCAAGGTAGCAATTACACTCAGATAACTGATTCTGATAGAGGCCAGAGACCCAAGGTGCTCCATCAGACTATTTTCTTACAGCAATCTCAACAACCTGTAAATCCTATGTCTTCACAGCAGACAACAGTAGAATCTTTCTGTGGGACATGTCATCCTTCACTTTGTCCTACCCACTCTCCTGGACAACCTGCCTGCTCAACAATGCTTCTGTAATGTCTTTGCAAGATCAGGTAGGAATCACAGAAAACAAACTTGAAGTTCTCTTCCCACTTTTCTCTAAGCCTGACTTCAGTGCTCTCCTATCAGTGAACAGCATGAGGGATCAGTGAGTTTGGCCTCAATCCCAGCCTTCAGACCACTCTTAAAAGTAGGAGAAGATATAGCTACTACATTTTGCTGGATTAGGGCCAAGTCATTCAGCACTTTGCAGGAATATCCAGATCCTGAATCAATTTAGAAAATTTCTCTGAACTTAAAAAACCAGACTTCTTAATGCATCTTGAAATATGGACCATTCTTTAGGTTATTTGGTGATGTGGAAGTCAATACTGTCACGTCTGATGTCAGAACAGTCTTAAGTCTTGCCAGTTAAGCAGTAGACTCAGCTGCCAAAACTCATATTATCTTTATTCTTGAGCAGAACTTCACTTCTTTCAGTTGAGCGTACTAATAAGCATCCACTCCAATTCATTAGAAAAATGTAAATTCCTAATTGCACACATCAGTTTGACGTTAACTTTTATTGGAGTTTTTCCTCATCTTTAATATAGTTAGTCTATTCATCTGAAAGAACTGCAAATTTTGGAGTTTGTCATCTGACTTCTTGTAAACTTCTCATTTGGCACTAAGTGCAATGACCATGTTGATTAGAGGAACCGTATGACATAGGGCTGGAATTGCTGTCAATTCATTACAAAAATATATAAGGCCTCACTTTTAATTACTCACTTAGTAACAGATTAGTTCTTATTGCCTGCCAACAGCATGACCTCTCTCTCTTTCAAGGTCAACATAAATCAAAAGAAATCTGATGAGCTTGAACTTGTTGTTTATTCACTTCTAACCCTTTCATAAGAAAATCTGTTTAACAAAAAAAAAAAGAGCAAGTCTCCATTCAATAAAGAGACCATTATTAGGGCTAAAGAGCCAAATTTCCTGTTGTGTTTTTTTTTTTTTTTTCTGAATAGCCTCAAGTAATATTCCAGGAAAAGGGCCTTGGTACTGTTTTCTTTGTGGAATAAAAATAAAATCAGCATTAGAAACATGAGATTGCTTACAGGTTTCAAATACCAGTATGAATAAGGGTTTCCTGGTCCCATGTTTTAAGGATTAACTGTATTAAGCACTACAAAATGACATTAGTCATGTATACTTTAGCTGTTTTTATCTGACAAACCTCTGCAAGCTTTATAAATACAGGTTGTATGTGACTGTTCTGAGATTGCTGTTGAATAATGCAAAAATATACAAAAAGCATAATTTCACCTTCAAGAAAAAGACTCAATAAATAAAAGTTCTTAAATACAATTAAATACTACTGGTCTGATGATTAATTATGACTTAGGGATATGAAAGACTTGGCTGCACCTGTTTGTGTCAACAAAAATTCCTTCAAGATTTTGCTGTCACTTTGATGTTTACCACCTAGATTTAATTAATTAAAAATTATCTTTGTGGGCCTTCTGGCCATGATGAATGTATTTTACTGGCCATGTACTACAGACTGGTTTTACAAAGAGCTGTGTGTTTATCCAAGTGCCCAGTCAGTTCACATGGAGAGCAGGTGCCCAAAGGCCTGGACCTCATGATTTTTTTGTTTTGCCATAAATATTTTCAGTATGTCTGTCTTTTTGTCTTGTTGTTTTGTTGTTGATTGTTTTTTGTTTTTTTTCCAACAGAAATGCTTATTTTAGCCTATTCTATTCTGTTCTATTCTATTCTATTCTATTCTATTCTATTCTATTCTATTTCATAATAAACTCTAACCTCTGCTAAAATTGTGCCTCACATTGACCAAACTTATTTCCTGTAAAAGAAAAAAGCTGCATTGACAGAAGTACAGGCACACCAGTATCTCACATCCTTTATGTGTCCAAGTCTGGAAACACATTTGATTAACACACACAGATCAGTCCTTACTCACAGGACCCAGTGTGTTAGTGCAGGTTGTGGATGACTATGAAGCTAGAAGGAGAAACCAGATCAGCTTCCCAAGTCTTGGTACCACTCTTCATCCACAGGACTGTGAAGGATTTGAAATCCGCCACTGTCCTTCAAAGAACGTTTACAAGATAAGTGACACTGGATGAGACAGTTTAAATGTTAGACTTTATGACATAAAAGTTATGTAATTAACTAGTAAAGAATATCAATGGTATAGAAATGCATTAAGGGACACATTCACATTAATCTGCTGAGAGATACTAACAATTACTAAGCGACCATACTTTCCAAACACAGACATCCTCGACTCTCATGTTTAGATGTCAAACTATTAGTGAAGCACCTGACTAATTTATCCATTCCTATATTTCTTCAGCATGATTTGCAGGTTAATTTTAGCAGGAACATTATTATGACAAATATGTAGACAGAGCAGAATACATTATTCATATATGCAATAAAACCATCAAATGTAATAGTCATGACTTATTGCAGTGCAATGTGTATGGCCTTTATGGCCAGATGATAGACCAGATGTTTCTTTTCCTTTAGATTTGAAAGGTTCACGTGCAGCAGAATCAGGTCCTGAGGGTAAGGGTGGGGCTTAAGTATTTAAAGTTAAATGCACAAATATTGACAAATAAGGAAATATTTTAATAATAAAAAAAAATTTCTGCTAAAGTCTTATTTTTTCCTGTTTACCTCCTTAGAAGAGTGTACAAACTGTTGAGGCAGACAGTAGGTAAAGTCTTCGTTAAGGTTTTATTCCTTTTACTGCTCTCTGTTCAGTTTTTCTAGTTTAAAATAAATAGCATTTAATTTTTAAAGCACAGAAAGGTAAATCACATCTGAAGTAGCTATGGAATGCATAACAGCTAGGAATATATATATGCTTTTAAATAGTCATTCCTTTTGCAAGAAAAATCAAGGGGGCATAAAAACCAACACTTTATTTTAAAGTATCAAAGACCCATTTGCTCTCTAGATACATTTTGCCCATGAGAAGTATGAGCATTGCATAGACACAAACCTGTGCTTTAAGCTCCTGGGTCTTTCTCTGTATCTCCAACTGACATGTAAGTAGAACGTGGGCTCAGATCCACCACACTGAAATTGTCACAAGAATAAGGTGCCAGTGCGTGAAGTACAAGAAAGTTGTAAAGGAGTTTCTGGTCAGTAGAGTGGGCAATGCACTCAAACCATCACTGATCTACCAGACAAGGCAAGAATATTGCTGAAGCTTTCACCAGAAATAAAACACATTCCTCACCTTTATTTACTTCCCCTGAAATAGAAGGTGGCCAGGCCTGCTCCACTTCAATGAAATGGCAGCTTCAGGCTGGCCCCTTTCCACATTTCAACAAAACTGACAGTAGCCACCAGTCTTCCCATTAGCTCCCCAGACTTTTCACTGAAAATTCAGGAATACTCAAGGGCAACCACTAAACCTGGGCCAGCCCCAGCAAGTGCAGAGGGACTATAAAACCCTGCAACATATATGGATCCCACCTTTCCTTCCTGGCAAAAACTGCCAACCTCTCAGGAAGGAGGCAGAAGAAGTCTTACACAATCCAAGATTTTACAGTTCTGAAGGGGGCCAACGGGGTGTAAATTCCAGCTAGACTCCTGTGTATTGTTAAATTTTAAAGAGATAGCTCAGCAGGATTTGCTGGGTCTTACAAATGCCTACATACAGCCTTCACAGGCATCCCAAAAGATGGGCAACAGAACAAGCTGGAGTTTATTTTTTTTCTGATTCCATTTACCTCCTGAACCATAACAACATTAAAGCCTGGAAATAGAACAGACCACAATGGAAACTGTATTAACACTGCTCTCTGCTGTATGTTACATGCTATACATCTTTTGTATAATTTCTTCTCTATAACTCTGTTTAACCTCAGGGAGTAGTTTGAACTGTGGTTTGTATTGTACCTGTTATACACAAAAAATCAGTCATTGAACATACCTGTGCTTGCTTCTTTAGGTATCCAGAAAGTTTATTTTCCCACCAAATGGATGTCAATGGATTTAGATTGAAGTATTCTGCAAAGCAAACAACAGATGAAAACTGACTGTTCAGAATAACAGCTGTCCAAATTGTAGGGATTGTCCCTCATTAACCCCACTCATCTGTAGAAGCACCTGAGCTTCTTCCTATGTGGAGACTATCTCTTCATTGTCTGTCTCCCAAATTCTCTGCAGCAGATGTTCAGATCAAGATGCACTTTTATTTCCAAACTAAGAGAGAGGCTCAATTTGTAAGTCCGGTGCTGTTTCACGGGAAAGAGTACATTAAAAAGCAAGGGAAAAAAAAAAAAAAAAGAGTGAATGCACTCAAAATCAAAGCAGCACCTATAAGCACTAGGTGGCAGCACAGCAAACGGTATTTTTTCCTCCAGTAATGAAAGTCGTTGGAAACTTCAGAGGGATTTCAAAATCAGTGTATTACTCTAAAATCATATTACAAAAATTTTGAAATAAAAGGAGTAACAGAACAAAAGGAGAGAAGACAACACAACAACTGCTCTCCCTTCTCTTAAGAGTAGTGCTTTACTGTCTCTTCACAAAACTGGATGGCAGCATTATTGCCCAACTACAAAGATCCAAAATGTATACTGGATGCATCTCTCCTTTCCTCAGGGTCCACACATCACCCCAGACAGCGTCTGCCCCAGGCTGCTTGCTGACTGGCCTGGACAACGTGGGTACCTGCAGTCTCTCAGCTCTGCCTGCACCAGAAGGAAATTGTTCCACACAGAGGATAATCCAAGGGCACTGGGAGGAAGTTGGTGGCCATCTACAACCTCAGGCCTGAAGAAATAAACAGTACAAATCCTCTAGGCCTGGACCAGGAGCTGATTTTTTTTCTTTTTATCTATTATGTACCCCCAGCCTTATAGTTCCTTTATTTTTCTTCCCCTGACTACTTAATATATTTCTTGTGATCTCATATACTCCTGCACCATGCCAGGATTTTTCAGAAACCTGTAGAATGCATATCCCCAAGAGCAAGCCATGATCGGTCCTGGCTCTGAGTTAAAAACAGACTCCTTTGGAAGCAATCCTGAGCTTCAGCCTCATCCTTTGAGGAGTGCATGAGCATACACACACACGTGTGTAGATACACGTATATAATCATATGGCTGGCATTCAGTTCAGCAAATTAATTCCTCTAGCACTGACCTCTGTGACTTTTCAGCTGGTGTTGCAGAGGGTCACAGAGACAATGTAACTGCAAAAGAATCTTGTGGAACCCAATGTCTGAGCAACTGAGCAGCAAATGTAACTCAGTAAGTGCGTGCAGGGTGGTGGGGGAGGTGGAGAACAGCTACTTAGAGATTCCTAAATATGGGCCAAGCCTGCTGTAAAAGTTTCTCTGAAATCATCAGCATCTTGCTTAGTGACAATTAAAACCCAAAAAGGAACAGGAAAACAAAACAAAAAAGCAAAATGATAGAAAAATATTAGAAATCATCACCATGACCAATCCATCCATCCAATGAAAACAGAAGATACAACAAAAACAGAAAGTGTACAATGCCTACAGAAATTACCAAGTACATGAAAATGTTTTTAATAGATGAAAGATCAGTTAGACTATTAGTCTTCTGAAAAGAAGAAGAAAGGAGATGACTGAGAGAAGATAGAATAGGCAGCTTTAGAATCATGACTGATATGGAGAAACCAAACAAAAGTTGATTACTCTGCATTTCTCATCACCTTGGAATCAGTGGGAATCTATGTAAGTATTAAGTATCAGGCTTAAAGTGAATAAAAATAAATACTTATTCTCACAGTAATCAGCTATAGAGTGGAACTCATTGCCACAGTACAGCATGAGAAATCAGAAGGACTTCTTTAAAAGGGCTGAACCATTTCATGGAAGATAGTCCAGCCATGACTGTGTAACATGATGGCCCAGATGCATGGTGAGGAATCTCATGCAGTTTATAAACCATCAGTTACACTGTGCAAAAAATGTCCACTCGGAAAGGATTACTCTAAAAATCCCATGATAATAGTTTCCCTGTGTACCAAGGGCAAGATCCTGTCCTAGGCAGACTGCTGGTTCCACCCAATAACGCTGTCCTTGAATGTTATACTAGAGAAAACACTACTTGGAATGGACATCAATCCTACAAATTAAAGATTACAAATTTTTGGTTAAAAAAAACCCAAAAACAAAAACAGAAGCAACAATAATAAAACCAACAAACAAGATCAGCAAGGCAAAACAGTGAGAACTAGACTGACCCATTTTTGTTTTCTGGCCTGAGCACTTGAGTCAGTCTAAAGATATTAGTATTGCATATGAACATCCAGAGACATAGTCGAGGGCTGATGAAAGCATTTGGTCAAACACTGGCCTTATTAAAGTCATGGATTTTTATATGTTCAGTATATATTTGAGACAAAAAGCAAAAGCTGAATGGTCTAGTTCCTAAAACCCACAGTTACAACAGGTATTTTGCCCGACTATTATGGGAAAATCCAACTTGTTTCACTGTTCTATAGGCTCTTTGTTCCTTTGCAATTTGACCTATTTCTCCAATTTGAATTCCAAATGAGAACTTGCTCCAGAGCATTTCCAAAAGCTTGAAAATTAAAATATCTCAAAGAAATATGTTAAGCTTTTTGGCTGAATCATTGCAGATCCAGATGGTACACTGGAGATTGAGTGGAATGTTTTAGCAATATCACTGAAAATTCAGCCAACGACCAGATCATCAGTTTATTGTCCCTGTGTCACCATATTTAGTGATAATCAGGGAAAGTACTTTCTTTTTCAAAATATTCCCATCAGCAAACAAGGCTTGCAGGTTTATATTTTCCATGTGCTTCACTCCTGCAAATTGCATGAAGGTATGTGCAAGGCAGAGGCATACAGGAGTACTTTATTAATGTTTTCACAGATAGAGAGGATGCAGAATGAATGGAAACATCTTATATGCCAGAGAACCCATACACAGGATCACTACAAGAATCATGCTCACACAACCCCCTGTGCTTGCAGTGCACTCACCATGTGGAGAATTTTAGACGAAGGGAGTTAGTACATAAGACATTAGCTGTATTTCAGGGAGTGCATAGGCTGTGGTACACTATTAATTGTTTTGAAGACTAGAAGGACTGCAGTGATAATCAGAATAATCCCCTGTACACGAAAGGGGAGCAACCTTTTTAACTCCTGCCTTTTCACTCCAATCTCTACACATGAGTTGCAAACATGATTTTAAGCATCCATATCTTGTTTTCAGGTTTTCAATAGTGAGGAACTTGCTAGGCTGTTCCAATGTTTAATTACATCAAATATTTGGATCTTGCTAGTTTGCTAACAGCCAGACAGAACAATCAGTTTAGACCCCCATGAGGGTTTTCTTGTATACTTGTAAGTCTAGCTCTAAAGACTTAATTTCTTGTTGAATGGAAGAAGTAGGGTGAACTTGTTTTCAGAGTGGAAAACATATTTCCCAACCCTTTGGATAATCCTTGTAGGTTCTCTTTGAACTCTGTCCAATTATTTTTCAGTTGCTGATGTCAAAATTTGATCTCATGATCTTAATGTGATCTTAGGTACTAAATACAGAGGTAATGCAGCTTCCACATAGTTGTTTAATAATTTTCACTCTATACATCCAAGAGTCTTTCTTGTTTGGAGCTACTCACTCCATAGGAAAAGTTGGTAGCTTCCAGAATGCTGGAGGAAAAAAATAACTGTAGCTTTATAAATTTTACTACAATAGGGCCTTCAAGAGTCATTCTCGTTAGTGCTACAACTGCCAAGGAAGGAATCACAGGTGCCATGTGACAAGAACAGCTGGAACGAGGCCTGGCAGATTCCAGCAACTGCTGCCATACCTCTCTTACCTTCTTCATCCTTCCCTTTTTCCACCTCCTCCCTATTTAAGGTCACAAGAAAAGCTGTAAATCTCAACACTTCCAGCTAACTTGGCACCCCAGATTCATTTCCTCCACATCTTTATCACTTTTTTCTGACTGGTTTTAACTCAAGTTTGGCCTAACCTTGGATTTCTGGGTTAGCATTGTTATTCTCCTCCCATTTCTGATTCTGGGTCCTTTGGCTCCCCAGATACTCACTCACAGTTAAATATGCACCTGGGCTATCAGATTATATAGATGTGGCTGACATGTCCTTTTCCTAGACAACTGAGTCTGCAATTTGCAAAAAAGTAAATTAATTTTCCCATACTTAGGGCTAAAAATCATCAAGACTGCAGCTAAATAATAGGGAAGTGATACATGATGGAAAGGGCAGAATGATATTTATTTAAAATTATTTAAATTATTAAAAATAAGAGAATCTTAACTTCCAAATCAATTATAAAAGTATGAAGTAATATATTTTTTAATTACTAAGATGCAAAGACACTAAGATATGTATAGGTAAGCAATAACAATTTATGCAGTGACACCTTGGTCACCTTGGTTGGAAAGCTCTGATGTAATAACTACTCCAGGGTTAATTCTACTTGAGGGGAAGGAAGAAAAAGAAGAAAAAACAGCATTTTGAAATCAGACACCTCCATCTAGCAAACAGTTAAAAAATATTTTCTAAATATAATCTACTCAAGGTATCTACATATGAAGAAGACAGGTCTGCAAAATGCAGCTGAGCAAGTAGTAGGAAGAGGGAGTTCTGATGCTGCAACACTGCTTTGGATATGACTCTGTCAGTGCATCACTGAACATCGGTGGGAGACATTGCAGTCATTTTAGCTGCTGTTCCCCCCAAAAAATCTGCCCAGATGCACTGAAGAGGAGCATTTTTGCCCAACAATGTTGCTGTGTGTTCAGTGAATCTCACTGCAACCTAAAGCAGAGATGCATGACTTTGCATGATCTTGTAGGGATCTGAATCCAAGGCCACACAGCCTACAAGGATGCAAAGAGGTTTATGTTGAATGTTCCAGTTTTGGATTAACTCTGATTTCAATGTAAGTACATCTAATGCACCTCATGTGACTCAGTGCATAAGGGTTCCTCCCAGTTTTGACCCAGTTGTTATTGGAGAACTAGTTTTTCAAGCTGTGAAATCCACTTTATAGCAAGGCCTTAAAACCTTGGCAATGTTTTTGAATGACAAATGCAGGCCTCCTCTGAAATACGTTTCAGCTATGTGACCCTGATTTAAGTTAAAATTCATAGACTGTTAATTAGCATGTGGAACAGGAAGTTTCTAAATAGCTCACCAGGTATGTGTTTGGCAGGCAGTACAACAACCCTGGAAGTGTGGTTAAAAAAACCTCACTCTTTTACATCACTGCAAGTTTAATAAATATTTATTTCTTCAGGGACCTCCTATGTTAATGAAACCTGTCTGCTCTTGTTTGAATCTTTAAAACTCATGTGTTAAATAGTAACGCTGAGGTAGTGTCTCTGAAATTGCACCGCTAAGAGCAGAGCAAATACTGAGCATAAGTGGGGTTTTTTCTGTCTATTTAACAGTTTTTATGTGTCTGCTAAGTTCTTGTTTTCTGTTTTGTTAATCATTCCAACTCCCATAATAATTACACGAAAGGAAATCACAATTTCAAATGCTACTGTTTCTCGGGTTCTCTAGAGTTAAAAGGAGGAAGCAGGATTAGATGACTTTCTCAAATGCTTTTCTCTTTTGCTAATTATGTCAAAATCACATTTATGTGCACATTAAATAGTCAGATAGCCCATCAAAATGCTGTGTTATTTGTTTCATATCAGGAAGCAAGTCCATTTACCATATAAGATAATAGTCAATGGCCTGAACTAATTTGTTTTTATCAGTGTTATCATTTTCTAAGACCTTTTGCCCTATCCTCAAAATTTGTTGAACTACTGGTGCATAGCTTGTACTTCTGCAGGTTAACTTTCCAGCCCTGGAATGGCACACTCCGTGGCAGTACTGCCAGACAGCCTCATCCACACATAAGAAAGTGCCACATCCCAAAGGAGAAGAAAGTCACAGAGACTCATCCAGAAAGGAGCCCTGCTCAGATCACTCTCTTTGTAGCAGACTTACTCTCCACCTAAGTTACCTCCTGACTACAAATCATGCTTTAACTTGATCTTGAATTTGTCCTTTCTTGAGTCAATGCCTGCATATTTTATGTCACTGTATTATCTAGATAATGTCCTGAGGCTCTTTCCAACCTCACCTGTCCTATGATCCCATGGGTGCTACTGAAAGAAAGCCTGCAGCAGCTTGGCACTGTGGTTATTCCATGTGGTTCATGATCATTTACATTTGTTCCTGTCATTGTGTGAGCATGGGGATGCATTCATTAGTGCACAGGAAATGTAGATGTTTGCTCCTATATAAAAGTGACCTGGTCAGAGATGACATGGCTGGGTTCAGGGAGTAAAAATACTATCTTATTTTCATTTCTACTCTCATCTTTGTATTACACTACTGCAATTTTATTGCTTCTTTGAACAAAGATTTCATGCAGTAGTGGATTCCAGGAGATCTGGAAATCCAGCCTTTGCAAAGCAATATTGACAACAGAATCACTCAAATTCCTATAATCCTATGAGATTTAAAATATTAGAGACTCAGCTTCATTTATATGGCCTTTCCTTCAAATGAAACCTGCAAGTAATACTCAACAGTTACTCCCTACTCCATGAAAAATATTTCTCCTGCAGTTGTAAGGCTCCTGAGGCAGCTAAAGTGATACTGGAAGACATTCCAGGAGTGCCAATTGAGAATAAGAGACTGAAATAGCAATTAATGGGAGTTTTTGTACTAAATGTCATACAATTTTGATTCTTGGTCACACCAGCTTCAAGGGGTGCTGGTGCTACCTCATATTCTCTGACTAGAGAATTTCATTTTCAGTCTGGACAAATGTATGAGCCTGGAGGGCAAGAGAGGTGATGGTGAAGGTGATGTTCAGATTACTGGAAATCTCGGTTCTCAATATTTACGATATACTCATACTGCCACATTTTACTGTAGCAGGAAATATGTTGTCAGTGTAAAGTTTCAGCTCAAAGCTAGGCTGTCTAGTGCTTTCTGAACTTCCAGCTTCATGTCCTAAATGTGTGTCTCCTAATTTATCCAGGCTAGAAGTACATCTGTTCAGTTTTTGGCATAAGAAATATTAGGAAGTATGCACTGAAGAAATATCCAGAACAAGTTATCAACCTACTTACAACAAAAAATTAAACTGAAATTTAAGAACTAATTTTACTCTCTCTGATCTGTCTTTTCACTATTACTTTCTTGTCCAGTACATATATTCCCATGATGCCCAATGGGCTTTTATGTACACAAAGGCAATAAAAAGAGTGGTGAGATTCAGCCAGCAGATGCTTTGCAGTACTGATGCCAGTGATCAGCTGGCATGGAATTAAAGAGAAGGAAAATGATACTTTTATGAGGTTCACCCTGCTGATGGTAGAAAACACCTTAGTACACATATCAAAATGACAAGGTAGAGCAGCTAATTTTGCATTTCAACATATGAATTTCCATTTATTTAATGACTTTTTTATAATGCAAAAACCATCTAAATTCTGCAATCCATTTTCATTGCTCCATTTCCACTAAAAATTGGCTGATATCTGGTTGTGCCATAGAGACATTTTGAAGAGGAGCTCTTGTTCTTCCCATTGGGAGGAGACAGGAGTGACACATATTGGGACTTTCCATGCCAGAATGTCATAGTATCTATTTCAAGCACTTTATATTTCTTTCACAAGACAGCAGTCCTTGTTCCAAATAAATGATGACTGAACCTAACATCCAGTCATCAACACTTTTATCCCAGTTTATAGACAAACAATATTAGATACAGCAATGACTTGTCCAAGTGATTGCATCACTGGCTGGACAACACTTCTCTACCATAAAAAATTACAGTATAAATAGTTTCACATGCCCCAAGTTAATCTAGTACCTTGCAAATTGATGCAGTTATAACTGCTTTAAATGAGCATCAACTATTAGGCATAAGTGCTTTTTAAAACAAATGTAGCATATAAACCCAAATTTATGATACTTTTAAATGGCATTTTAGGAGAAGTTCTAAATTGCTGAACAAATTAATGTCAAACCTTATTCGAACAGACTGACATAACTCCAATCATCAAAGGGAAGGATCTTGTGCTCTATACTTTTTGAAATGCTTGTGCTCTGAATGTGAACATTTTGATGAGATTGTTATGGACTGACGGTCATATCACATGGAGCCTTTTAAACTTTGTCTGCTACTAAAAATGTAAAGCAAAACAAGCTTGGAATTTTGGATACTTGAGTAATGAAGTTCATGTGAAGTGTGAAATCTGGAGCTAAGGATTCCACTTGTTGCACCACATCATGCTCTGCAGGGCAACCAGTACACTTGATACAAATTCTTGATCCTTCCTAGGGAAGAGTATTCCAGTTCCATTCCAGTTTCTCTGGGCACCTTATTGAAAGCCTGTGGTTATTGGCATACAAATGTAAGGTTTTTTTGCCCGAATTAACAGGTGAGCTGAAACCACTCTCTGTAGTACTATTTGCAGATTGATGCTATTACTAGAGAAACTAAAATTAGCTGCAAACAGTTTGAATCCTGAGGAACAACACCTTTATTTGAATTGAATATGCCATTCTGTGTTTCTATTTGTTGGTTTCACCTTTTGCATTTTCCTGAGAGGGATGAAATATAGATCTTGTATCTGATTTTTCTTGAACTTCAGAAAGATACAGTACATTCTGAACCTTCACATGCAAGCCTATTTGCAAGCCTATTTCACGTTTTTACTTTAGAGTCAGAGCCATCAAAGAGTAGAAGCTTGTTGTCTTAATTCTTTATTTGGCTGATTCAAAAGAGTAACTGATCTGAAGAGTAACTGAATTGGTAAGATTTTGTGATTCAAAAGACAAATGGAAAGAAAAGATCACAAAAGAGATGCAGTCATGCCTGCAGTTCACACTATGATCCAGTCAGGAGATGAAGGTGAATACAAACAGAAGAATAAATACCATCCTGAAAATGATGCAGAGTATTTTGACTCCCATTCTCTTCCTAGCAGAAGTCCATCACTTACTGTACTCATGTACATGAGTACATGCTCTATTGAGTCACCATGGAAAGGGCTGATAAAGAACATGTCCTCTTTAAGTTTCTTTTAATGTTCAGAGCAGCGAACCGCAGCCTCAGGAGGACGCCACTCTGTCAGCTTCGTGTGAATGACACATTGTAACACATATTTTAGATTTTACAGTGTAGCACATTTTTGTGACTAAAACATGTGATCTACAGCAAGTCCTAGAGCTTAGAAATGAAGAATTCTCTGAGATTCACGGTGAAGAAGAAAGACCAACGGAAACTCTGGAATCAAGTAAAAATGGACTTTCAAAGATGACCTTCAACTGTTTTTGTCACTGTCAAGACTCTATAGGAATTGCTGCCAAAGTCTCCCAAGACACCACAGACAAAGAGACAAACTTGCATCATAATATCTGTGTGTGCTCACTCATCTGCAATGGGATCGTACTCAAGTCAAAACTAGGACTGCAGTTTTCTTCTGCTCCATATTGTACAAAAGGTTCTGCAGATAGCTGAAAAAGCAGCCAAGCCTGCAAATCATAAAGACAAAGAGTTCACTCTGTTCTCTGCTGCCTATGTTCAGTTGTATTATTTCATTCAGATTTGGAATGAGCAGAAAGATCTCTGTTTGGACAGATCTTTGCAAACAGGTATGTAACAGTGAGAGTAGGATCCACATTGGGGTGATGTTTACCTGCTGTGCTGATTCCTTACAGCAGCAGCTGTGACAAGAGAGTGTAATACATGAAAAGGGGTGGTATCAATACAAGGGACAATATGCCTATACAGTCGGGCTGTGACAACCACCAGTATCTAAATGGCGTCTCATTAATTTTCTTTCTATAATTTTAATAAATAACCCATCCTTATTTCTGAATGTTCTGTGGGATTAATATCTAGGTATAGTATGTTAAATTATGTGTTTTTAGAATGAATCAAGCTGACACATCTCTCTGAAATAAATGCTCTTCAAAATTAGTGGGAAAATGGCAACCATCAATGCTGACATTTGAAAAAATAAGTACATAAATAAATGAAGGGAGAGAGGCAGTGAGCCTTTTAAATTCTGTAGCCTTCAAAAATCACCCATGTCTCCCCAGTAGACCACATTTTATCCTCAATTTTCAAACAAAATCCCTTTGACAGCACAATATAGCTTTTAGATTGGCCAGCTAATCTATTATTTGAGTAAGCAAATGACTACCAGTTATGATGGTAAAAATGACAGACATTGTGTCTTCAAAAAGCCCTCCCTGTTAGGAAAATCAGCTTTAGCACATAGTGAGAATTACACATGCTGCTTGGAGACAGACAAATCTGTAATTTTTTAGTGAGAAAAATGTAGACAGGAGGCTCAATTCTCACCTCTATTCTACTCTTGCCAGTGCAGTTACCTTAATAGTTCTAAAGAGGCTGAAATATGTACATTGCAGACCAGTGTTCTCCAGCAGGCACAGCTGGTCTCCTCTGCAGTTATCCTCTGAGCTTTCTGGAAGCAAATTGTCTTTGATGCAATATCCCCAGAAGCATCTTTCCCACCATTTCTCTTGGCTGTTCCAGTGAAGAAAAGGGACACAATACCTACCACAACTTAAGGTGTATCCCTCTTCCAACACCTTCCACTTCCCACACATTTCCTTCTAGCTTCAAGGACAGCTCAGTCTGGGAGCTGATGATACAGAGATGGCTGAGCTGACTGCCTGCCTCCATCCCGTTTGGATTACAGGCAGGATCAGGCCCTTTTCATTCAGGACATCTGTCCAGCTTGGGGACCTGTCAGTGTCATCATTCAGCAGGGCCATCATATAGGTACAGCCCTGAGAGGACAGCACAGCTGAGCATGTACAGATGCAACGTCACTCCCTTTGCAGGGAGGGTTCAGAGCCTCTCAGGGGCGTAGCTTCTGCTGCTCTGAGTGTTAACCAGAGCACAACCCATCGTTCTTTCCTGAAGACAAGTTTTGCAGATATCCTTAATAGCAAAAGTCAACACATAATCAAAAGTAAACAGGCTGAAACCAGGTGTCATCTCAGTAAAGCCCTGGAGCTGCTGGTCTCTAAGGGTACGGTTACAAGTACAAAAGAAAGATGCCAGGGACTAAGGAATAAACAGAGAGCCACTTTTCCTGGCTATACAGTGCTCAGATGGGAAGCTACGCAGTACCTGAGAAGCACAGTGCAATTTCTGTCAGAAGCACCACCACAGTGACCACTTGGGCTTCACTAGATACAGCGTATCTTCCCCCAAGTTCATTTTATCTAAATTTCTGATAATTACCTCTCTGGTGAAAAATCTTAGCAGCAAAGGCTTTACACACTCAGAGGTACAAATGCAGGCTTGCTCTCCCTTCAGGTCTATAAGGTGCAACACACTCTGAAGGTCCACTGAGGACTTACCAAACCCAAAATATAGAAGACAAAGTCTAAAACTGTAAATTCTTATGGGCAATATGAGCTATTATCATTGTATTGGTAAATCAATCAAACTAATAGCAGTTTACCAAAGTTCCTCAGCACTCTGGAAAGCATCAAGCCACTTACTTAGGTGCCTAAATTTGAATTGTTCACAAGTGATTGGACTCAAATCATTACCGAAGCCTGCTCAAGTTCTCATCTCTGAAATCTTTTTGCCTCTTAATTTAATTGTCTGAAGAGCATGAGATAGGAAGACAAAATACTGAGTAATATTTAGCAGTTTTTCACCTAAGTGCAATGTACATTTCTGGATTGCAGAGTTGATTTAATGAAGAACTTCATGTCAGAATCTTTCCCAGTACAAGACACAGTATCAGCTGGTACAAATCTCCAAAGTTCCACTCATTATGTGGATTACTTAATACAGATGGCTGATAACTGTTTGAAAATTCCCTTGTTTACAGGTCTATGCAAGCCTCAATTCACATGTCTAAATGTATCCCTATTAAGGAAAAGCACTTAAGCATGTGTTTAATTCCCAAAATCCCAGGCTCAAATGCTTTCTGCAGTAGAGCTGTTGTAACTGAGATCATCTAAAGAGGCTGCTTTCCAGAACAGGGGTGCTTTTTCTGAATGAAGGCCACAGGTCATTTTAGAAATATGCAGCTGTCTTACTGAAATAAATGGTGTACTGTTATGCTCCCATACCTGGGTGAAGAGACTACACTTCAGCAGGGCCATTTACCCACTGATTCTTTACAGCAGCAGTTGTGACAAAGCATTGCTACTTAATTAAAAATCTGGTTTATTTTTCTGGTCATTTGTAGTCTTAATTGCATGATTTTTAAAATGTGGGGGGAAAAAAGTCAATATTTTGTATCTCTCTGGTCTCTATGAGTTTCATGATTCTTGGAAGAAGTACAATTTTATGAAGCTGCACTAGGCATTGTCAATTTAAAATGAATATAAAAACATATTTTAGAGCTAAATTTTATTTTTCAGAAGAAATGTTGCATCATTTTTTAACCATAATTTATATAATTCCAGATTGCAGTTTGGAGACCTAGAAGCCAACTTTTTTTAAACTTACAGTAAAAATTTCTGTATTAACAACATAGTTTCTGTTCATCAACATTCTTGTTTCCATTGGGTTTTTTTTTTTGGTTTTCAACTCTATAAATCCTAAATGTGCCTTTCATTTGGTTTTTCCACACTTTTAAGTACATCTGTTCAACATTTGGTTCATTATATACTAGGAAATATGCTCTGAAGAAATATTCATTTTTCTTTTCAGCCTACAAAGAAAATGCAACAAAGCTGCACTAAATTTTTTCTTTTCAGTAGCTCACACTTAACCAGGTAACTCCCACACTTACTGAAAACAGAGCTGTGATTTAACTGACATGAGGATAACTCTGTGCCAAAAATATTTACTAAAATGTCACAGACTCACAGGATAGTTGAGTTTGGAAAGGCCCACTGGAGGTCATCTAGTCCAACCTCCCTGCTCAAGCAGGGTCCCCTAGAGCACTTTACTTGGGATTGTGTCCAGATAGGTCCTGAACATCTCCAGGGAAGGACACTCCTCAAGCTCTCTGGGCAAGCTGTTCCAGTGTTCAGTCACTGCGATGCCTTGTGAAGGCTGACCTAGAGCAGAGACTAGAAAGAGCTAAAACATAAAGTTGGTATTTATTAGGAGGCCTCAATAAATCCACCTTGGGCAGCACAAGAGTCCAGCCAGGGCTACACCCAAGATGAACCCAAAATGGTCCCAAAAATGAACGACAGGTCACGGGGTCTCACACTTTTATAAGTTTTGGCCCATTTGCATATTGGAACTAATTGTCCAATTACAGCTTTAGCTCATGAAGTCCCATCCTTCTTGTTTTTCTCTCTTCAGTCCACTGTTGTTTATGCTCTTGGGCCTGAGATCTGGATCAGTTGTCCTTGGTCCCCAGCTAGAGAAGGAATTGTTTTGTCTCCCTATTCTGTGAAGAGAGCTCACCATCCCCTAATATGAAGCCCAGACCCACACACTAAAGAAGTACAGAATCTGAAAAATATAAAAGCTAAAACCTGAGGCATCAACTGCACTGTGAAGAAGTTCTTCCTCATGTTCAGATGGAATTCCTGTGTTCAAGTTTCTGCCCAGTGCCTCTTGTCCCATTGCTGGGCACCACCAAGAAGAGCCTGGATCCAACCTCTTGGCACCCTGCCTTTGGAAACTGAGAGACAGAGATTGACCCTCTTCAGAGTTCAGAAGTGAAGACTGGGTTCAGAAACCCAGTCTTCACTTCTGAACTGGAATATAGATTCCAGTTGCTAAGTCTTAGAATCCTAGAAAGCAATAAAGCAGTATTATGTCTTTAATTTATCTTATGGCAAGTAACACCAGATTAGAATGAATTTTAGTAGAAACTCTGATCTCTTTCACTTATTGAATGTCTCTTACCCTGTGTGATACCTGCCAACAACCTCTATACTGGGAAGATGGTGTTCCCACCTATTAAAAAAAGATCTCTCCCTCCTTTAAATAAAAAAAAATTTAAATATGATCTCCCTCTTTTAAATAGTGCTAAAGAAACATTACTCATAGATCTAAAGTTATTACTGTCATTTTGTTCTGTTAAAACACATAAAATAGCAGAGCAGATGTGTTAAATGCTGGTGGAAGACACACTATTTTGGATGAAGAATGGAAAGTAGCAATATGTATATTGTACACTTCATGCTGCAAATCATGTGCTCTACTCCAGGCTGCATCAAAAAGCAAAA